>ML255352.1:0-11527 GCA_005239495.1 Nicotiana undulata
ACAATTATCAAATACCGTAGTTGCTGTAGGCGTGATTAATAATAAACGTTGTGACTATGGGTACAGCTCCCGTGGCATGGTCATGATATATAAACCACATTTTGGATGTGCATTTCATGCGACCTGACCATAACTTCGAAGATTAAAATAAACATGTCACGAATCGCGGGTGCATTTCATGTGACGCGGTTCGCAACATGTACCAAAACGACAGGTGTACGACATCGTAACTTGTTTCAAAATAGTCCCATAAATATCAAGAGCGGTTTATGTACATATCCTAAGCTAAAAATATCTCTTTTTAGATAAAAATTCTAAAACTTAGAGAATAATTGAATATCGCCTAAAATAGGCATTTTAAACAATCACGACATTCGTGATTACGTAATCTACACTCGGGTGTGGCAACTCATGTCCCCGACTTCAACTCAAAACCATAATAAAAATCACGTGTTGTGATTGCAAGTGCATTTCATGTGTCGCGATTACAATGTGTCCAAAAATAAATAAGTGCACGTCTCGTGACTTGTTTTCAAGATTAATTCATACTTATCAAAAGCGGCTAAATTTCAAAGAGTTCAAATATGCAATAGGCACATAAATAATCAGATAATTTAGGCCGAATAATAATAGTTGAGCGACCGTGCTAGAACCACGGAACTCGGGAATGCCTAACACCTTCTCCCGGGTTAACAGAATTCCTTACTCGGATTTCTGATCGCAGACCACTTAAAATAGGGTCAAATCTTCCTCGATTTGGGATTTTCAAAACAAAACGGTGTCCCGGAGCATCGTCAAAAATCCGGGTGGCGACTCTGAAAAAACTAATAAATAAATCCCAAAAATCGAATAATGTCACTTAAAGTGGAAAAACTCCCTCACTACCCTTCATTAATGAGGGGTAGTGAAAAAGGAGGTGTGACAAAATGCGCGGACTTGGTCAATCTATCCACAATGACCCGAATAGCATCAAAACCCTTCGAAGTCCGTGGAAGCCCAACTACAAAGTCCATAGTAATTCGCTCCCTCTTCCACTCCGGAATGTCTAACCTCTGAAGCAAACCACCTGGTCTCTGGTGCTCATACTTGACCTGCTAGCAGTTGAGACACCGTGCTACATACTCAACAATATCTCTCTTCATCCGCCTCCACCAATATTGTTGTCTCAGATCCTGATACATCTTCGCGACATCCGGATGAATAGATTACCGCGAGTTGTGATCCTTTGCTAATATCAAATCTCGAATCCCTTCCACATTGGGCACGCAAATACAGCCCTGCATCCTCATAACTCCATCATCACCAATAGTCACATCTCTAGCATCACCGCGATGAACTTTATCTTGAAGAACTAACAAGTGTCGGTCATCATACAATCGTTCCTTAATCTGATTAAATAAAGAAGACCGGGAAGCCATGCTAGCTACCACTCGTGGAGGATCTGACAAATCCAATCTTACTAACTGACCCGCTAAAGCCTGAACATCAAGGGCTAAAGGTCGCTCTGCTGCTGAAAGGTAAGCTAGACTTCCCAAACTCTCGGCTCTGCGACTCAAGGCATCGACCACCACATTGGCCTTCCCCGGATGATACAAAATAGTCAAGTCATAGTCCTTGAGAAGCTCCAACCATCTCCTCTGTCGCAAATTCAAGTCCTTCTGCCTTAGCAGATACTGCAAGCTACGATGATCGGTGTAAATCTCACACTGCACTCCATACAAATAATGCCGCCAAATCTGTAAGGCATGAACAATGGCAGCTAACTCAAGATCGTGCACTGGGTAATTCTTCTCGTGCACTTTCAACTGTCTAGACGCGTAGGCAATCACCCTACCGTCCTGCATCAACACTGCTCCCAAGACAACTCTAGAAGCATCACAATAAACCGTATAAGAACCCGAGCCAGTAGGTAGGACCAACACCGGAGCTGTAGTCAATGCTGACTTGAGCTTTTGAAAGCTCTCCTCACATTCATCGGACCATCTGAATAGAACACCCTTCTGTCTCAATTTGGTCAGAGGTGAAGCAATAGAAGAAAGTCCTTCCACAAAGTGACGGTAGTAACCCGCCAAACCAAGAAAACTCCAAATCTCTGTAGCTGAAGACGGTCTGGGCCAACTTTGCACCGCCTCAATCTTCTACGGATCGACCTGAATACCTTCACTAGACACCACATGCCCCAAGAAAGCTACTGAACCAAGCCAAAACTCACACTTAGAGAATTTTGCATAAAGCTTCTCCTCCCTCAATCTCTGTAACACAATCCTCAAGTGCTGAGCATGCTCCTCCTGGCTACGAGAATATACCAGAATGTCGTCAATGAACACAATGACGAAAGTATCAAGGCATGGCTGAAATACGCTGTTCATCAATTGCATGAACGCTGCTAGGGCATTGGTCAGCCCAAATGACATAACCAGAAATTCATAATGACCGTATCTGGTCCTGAAAGCTGTCTTCGGAAAATTAGAATCCCGAATTTTCAACTGATGATTCCCTGACCTTAAGTCGATCTTGGAGAATTCCTTAGCTCCCTTAAGCTGATCAAATAAGTCATCAATACGAGGCAAAGGATAACGATTATTCACCGTAACCTTATTCAACTACCTGTAATCAATACAGATGCACATCAAACCATCCTTCTTTTTCACAAACAACACCGGCGCACCCCAAGGCGATTCACTAGGCCGAATGAACCCCTTATCTAAGAGTTCCTGAAGCTGCTCCTTTAATTCTTTCAACTCTGCTGGTGCCATACAGTAATGTGGAATAGAGATAGGATGAGTATCTGGCACCAGGTCAATACCAAAATCAATATCCCTGTCAGGTGGCATGCCTGGCAGGTCTGCATGAAATACATCCGGGAAATCATGCACTACAGGGACAGAATCAACAGATGGGGTCTCACCACTAACGTCCCTCACAAACGCAATATAAGATTCACACCCTTTTTCAACCATACGCTGAGCCTTTAAATAAGAAATCACTCTACTAGGCACATGCTCTATAGACCCCCTCCACTCAACTCTCGAAACTCCGGGCATGGATAAGGTAACGGTCTTAGCGTGACAATCAAGAATAACATGACATGGGGATAACCAATCCATGCCCATAATTACATCAAAATCGACCATGCTCAGTAGCATCAAGTCCACTCGGGTCTCCAGAGCCCCAATAGATATAATACACGACCTATACACATGGTCCACAATAATAGTATCACCCACCGGAGTCGAAACATGAACAAAAGTAACTAGAGACTCACAGGGCATATTCAGAAAATGTGCAAAATAGAATGAAACATAAGAGCACGTGGAACCAGGGTCAAATAAAGCCAAAGCATCACTGTGACAAACTGAAATAGTACCTGTAATCACTGCATCGGATGCCATAGCATCAGGCCTAGCCGGAAGTGCATAAATACGTGGCTGGCCTCCACCTTCCTCACCTCTCCCTCTAGGACGACCTCTAGCTGTCTGACCACCACCCATGGATGCCTGGGTAGGTGGTGAAGTGACTGGGGCTGAAGCCGAGGGCTGAACCCTCTGCTGGGATGAACTACCAGAATGACGGGGACACTGCCTCCACCCATGTCCGAACTCTCCGCACTCATAGCAATTACCTGCAGCTAGAGATGAAAACGAACGAGAACCTCTACCACCTTGATAACCACCAGACGAACCCTGATAAGATGATGCTCAAGCGGAGCTCTGAGCTGGAAGGGAACTAAAAGATGAATGTCCCTGATGAGAATTACGAGGACCCTGCCCCGATGATACACTACTGTAAGCTGGGCGAACTGGCTGTGGAGGTCTAAATGAACGACCTCTGTTAGGCTGAATTTGCCCTCTGGGAGGAGCACCACTGAAATTACCTGATCCCCAAGACCTCTTAGAATCACTCTCCTCACGCTCCTGCTTGCGAACTGACTCAATATCCTGAGCTATATCAATAACCTGCTCAAATGTGGCTCCAGACACCCTCTCTCTGGTCATCAAAATCCGAAGCTGATACGAGAGACCATCCACAAATCTCCTAATACGCTCGCTGTCTGTGGGGACTAACTTCGAAGCATGTCTGGCCAATTCAGAAAACCTCATCTCATACTGGGTGACTGATAATTCTCACTGGCGCAGCTGCTCAAACTGTCTGCGCTGCTCCTCTCTGTGGGACTGAGGAACATATTTCTCCAAAAAGATCGTGGAGAATTGCTGCCAGGTGAGAGGTGCTGAATCAACCACCCTACGCCTCTCGTATGATTCCCACCAAGTAAATGCAGCACCAACAAACTGATAAGTAGCAAATGAAACTCCGATGGTCTCCAAAATACCCGCAGTACGAAGCATCTTCTGACATTTATCAAGAAAACCTTGGGCGTCCTCGCCCTCTGTACCACTGAAAGTCGGAGGCTTCAGTCTGCTGAACCTCTCCAACCTGTGCTGCTCATCCTCAGGCATAGCAGCGACCACAAAATCCTGAGTTGGAGCAACCGGCTGAACTGGGGATGCTCCTGGTGCCTGAATACCCCGTACAACCTGCTCAGGTGTCCGGGCAGCTGGAGTCTGATTGCCTCCCCCGGCCTGAGCTGCAGTGCCAGTAATAGTCGTAGAAACTGCCTGAGCTAAACTGGTACACACCGTCAATATCTGGGCTAGGGTCTCCTGAAGACTCGAAATAACAATAGGCACTGCAGGTGCCTGAGCCTGTCCCGCTGGATCACCATCGGTGGGAACCTGATCCTGAACGATAGGGGATCCTGTCGCACTGTCCCGGCTGCTGCGCGGGCTAGTCCCCTACCTCTACCACGACCCCGACCCCTTGTGGGTCTGGCTGGTGTATGGTCACCCTGATCGGTATTGTGCGTCCTCACCATCTGCGAGAGAATGAAACAAAGTAAGTTTAGATTTCAAGAATCCATAGATTGGCACGAAAGAGTTCAAGAAAAATAGAGATGTTGCCTAAAAGTTCTGCAGCCTCTCGAAGATAAGTACAGACGTCTCCATACTGATCCACAAGACTTTACTGAACCTGCTCATGACCGTTGAGTCCTATGTAACCTAGAGCTCTGATACCAACTTGTCACGACCCCAAATCCTAACAGGCCGTGATGGCGCCTATCGTGGAACTAGGCTAGCCTACCATCACATTACTATGCTTTTTGTCAATTATAAGAGTTCACAATTCAATAATAAGCATGCAACCATAACATCAAATAATATAATTAAGTCTTAGCGTTCCCATATTAGCCTAAACAAACCTCCCAAGAACTGGAGTCAATAGTCATGAGCATCTAAGAATAAATAAANCTATAATATATGTCTCTGAATCAAATGCTAAAACTAAATAAAGAAGGGAAATGGAGAAGCTGTGGACGCTGGACAGCTACCTCGAAATCCCGTGAAATGCTGCTAACGAACAAGGCAGCTACTGCTCCAAATCGGTACCTGGATCTGTGCACAGAGGCACATGGAGTCTTTATGAGCACGCCAACTCAGTAGTAATAAAAATAAATCACAGTCTGAGAATTATAAAACACACAATACAGATACACTATTTCACAAAAACCAGTAAAACACCAAGTCACCATGTAGTATTCATCAAATAATAAGTTCGAAATCAGTTTCCAGAAAACCTTTGAAAACAAGTGTAATATCAGTATATCCCAGTAAAATTCTCAGTAGTAGCCAATTTGAAAATGAAGTAAATCATAATTCGAAAGCTTAGTAAAATCATCACAAATCTGCCCCTCGGGCCAAAATCATTTCTCTTAACAGTTGCCCTAAGGCATTCCCTCAATCACTCAATATCGATCATCACTCGGTATCAATCATCACTCAGTATCAGCCCCGCGGGCAATCATCATCACTTAATCGGTACCGACGCTCACTGGGGTTGTGTACAGACTCCGGAGGGGCTCCTACAACCCAAGCGCAATAATAACATAAGGCGTGAAAGCCTCCTCACCACTCTCCTGAGGCCTGAAAGCCTCCTCACCACACTCCTGAGGCCTGAAAGCCTCCTCACCACACTCCTGAGGCCTGAAAGCCTCCTCACCTCTCTCATAAGGCCTGAAAGCCTCCTCACAACACTCCTTAGGCCTGAAAGCCTCACTTAGTCAGACACTCTCAATTTGCCCTTAGGCCATGAACGTACCGGGTTCTTGACCCAAAACAGTGTTTCATTTTTCAATAAATAGTATCAAAATACTCTGAGTGTCAAAACAATTTATCAGGAAAAGACTGAGTGTAAAATCATAACAGATCAGTGAGGAAAATATGGTAAACACAACCCCCGAAGGGTAAACAAGTCGGCACTAGGCCCCAAACACGGCTTACAGCCTAAATCATATCATAATAAAATAATACTTATTAAACATAGGCTTAGAAATCGATTTCGCAACCCAATAGTTGCCCAAATAAGGAATATAATCCAAAAGTTTCAACCTTTTCATCTCAAAACCCACGAAAGGGTGCATAGTCCGGGGTTTCATACCCTCAGGAAAGGTTTTGAGGACATTACTTACTTCAAAACTAGACCGGAAACTATTCCGCAATGCGCTTGCCTCTCGAATGAACCTCCGAAAGCTCCAAATCTACCAAGTTCAGATTTTTATCATCAATATATGCTTAAGGAACGAATTCCAATAGAAAGATATCAAATTAAGCTCAAAAATCCGAAATTGGTCAAAACCCGACCCCTGGGGCTGCGTCCTGAAACTCAGAAATTGTTATACAAAGTTGTTCTTCATCATCTCACGAGTCCGTACATATAAAGAACATCAAATTCGGAGTACGTTTGACCCCTCAAATCGACCCCTAAAGGTCTCATAATCTCAAGCCCTAAACCCACCTTTTTCTACTGATTTTCATGAATTAAATGCTGAGATTATGTTCTATAATCACCCATAAACGTGTTTTAATGATCGAAACACTTACCTATAGGCAGAACATTGATTTCCCTCTTCAAAAATCGTCTCAAAAGCTCTCTTTCGTACACCAAATGGTGTAAAAATATGTTAGGGTCGCGGAAGGTTTAATTTATATTTTCTGAACAGTGGTTCCGCACCTGCGGCCACTTAAGCGCACCTGCGGTCCCAGGTCTGCACCTGCGACTTTCCTTAAGCGGGCTAACTTCCGCACCTGCGACTTCGCAGGTGCGATCCTCCTCCCGCACCCGCGATCCTCTACTGAGACTCTCAATTCCGCACCTGCGGTGCTCTGCTCGCTCCTGCGCGCCCGCACCTACGGTCAAACTTCCGCAGGTGCGGTTACACCAGCACCAGCAGTTGTAGCTGCATATTTCAATTTCCAAACTTTCCGTTAACCATCCAAAATAAATCCCGAGCCCCTCGGGACCCCAACCAAACTTACCAACATATCCCATAACATCATTCAAACTTAGTTGCACTCTCAAAACACCAAAACTAACATCAAAATACCCAATTTACATCGGATTCAAGCCTAAGAACTTTGATATTTCTAAAATCCACCAATGATGCCGAAACTATCCAAATCAACTCCGATTGACCTGAAATTTTGCAGATAAGTCCAAAATGACATTACAAACCTGTTCCAACTGTCGGAATTCCATTCCGACCTCGATAGCCTATTTTCCACAGCCGACCAGAAATCACCCAAAATTAACTTCGCCAATTCAAGCCTAATTCTACACTGGACATCACAAAAATATTTTGGACACACTCCTAGGTCCCAAATCACATAACGAAGCTATTCGAGCCATAAAATCCGCAGTCCGAGGTCGTTTACCAATAAGTCAACTCTCAGTTGACTTTTTCAACTTCAAGGCTATTTTTAAAGACTAAGTGACTGCATTCTCATTATAATCACTTCGATTTCAAGCCTACCAACTCTAACACATCAATAGAAGTATAATCAATCGATAGCAATTCAATAACAGTAATCATAATGCAGGTTTTTACGTAACGACAGACCGGGTCGTTACACTTCAGTATTCCGAATCCGAAGATTATGTGGTCCCATATGAAGTCCATCACTTTGCGTTCTTCAATCTTACGGTAAGGACTTGCTTCAATCCATTTAGAGAAGTGGCCAGTTAAAATTTCAAACTAACATAAATCTTACCTTTTCGGGGACCGGTGGGAGAGGATCGGCTATGTCCATTCTCCATTTCATGAATGGCCATGGGGAAAGCACCGAATGCAAGAGTTTTGCTGATTGGTGAAACAATTGCGCATGGCGTTGATATTTGTCAAATTTCTGAATGAAAGCCTTTACGTCCTGCTCCATCCGGGGACAATGGTAACCTGCCCTAATGTCACATCCCAAATTACCCCCTAGACGTGACTGGCACCCAGCTACCACCACCTGCCAGGCGAACCATACTTTCATACCTTAACCATTAATTTGAAATATTTGATTAATTATGAGTATCCAACTAATCTGATAATTAATTATGAACAATTAGTATCTCAAAATATTAGATTAAAACTCTAGCCCAAATTCTACACTAGACTATGGAGCATCGAAGAGAATTACAAAAGAAATCATATGAAGAAAAGATAAAGACTCTTTTGGTAGCACCCACGAACAATGTGGCGGCCCATCTCAATA
Source organism: Nicotiana undulata (assembly GCA_005239495.1). Classification (NCBI taxonomy): domain Eukaryota; kingdom Viridiplantae; phylum Streptophyta; class Magnoliopsida; order Solanales; family Solanaceae; genus Nicotiana; species Nicotiana undulata. Next base: position 8,592 of record ML255352.1, read on the forward strand.
ACCAAATCAACTCTAGCGAACTCGTCAACTATTAGCTCCGTCTTCACCAATAGTATCTACATAGACATGAAGGTAAGGAGTGAGTTATACGTAAATATAACCCAGTAAGATCCCCGACCCGCCACTTTAAATACCTATGGAATAAGTATTAGAAAATACAAACACACCACGACGAGAATGATATAGTAAATATGATAATTATACAATAACTCAATAAATGTGTATCACCAGAGTTCTTAAGAATTAACCAACAAGAGTACCTATCATAATTGCAGTGAAAGAAATTTACCAACATATCTACGAGTCTACAAAGGCACCACAATGCCTCAAATATATCAAAAAGCATACACAATGCTCGGGTGATGTACAAAGGCATACACAATGCCCCAACATCATGGCGCACAGCCATATCAAACTCAACATCATTGCGCACAGCCGTATCAAACTCAACATCATGGCGCACAGCCGTATCAAACTCAACATCATGGCGCACAACCGTATCAAACTATCAAACAATTTATAAAATAATATTTGTTTGTACTTTAATTAAATAATATATTTGCGGCGTGTCTAAGACCACCGATTCTGCCAAGCGCACGCTTGTCCCAACACATGGACCAGGCAGAGAAAACACATTTTAAAATCGGGTGTTAGAAAAGCAAGTATCAAATCTTAAAGTCTCACTTACCTCGAAACCATAAGTTTTCCAGTCTTGTAACGACAAAAACACCAACTGAAATCCTACAACTGCCTCAATCTCAAAGCATTAGCTCCATTTCACTTGTTCAAGTTCTATTGAGTATTCAAAACCTTATAATATTGAAAGAAACATAAGTGAGAATTTTCAGTTTGTGCCTCAAGTGATCTCGACCTCCATGTCAGTCCTAATATTGTATTCATGTTGCCACAAACGTCCAAGATATATCATAGGGGTTGTTGTAGCATTTCAATACAAAGGATTAGGAATATCCATGGAGGGATTTAGAATTTTATATATATATATATTCTCAAATATATAAGACCCTTAAGGGTCACTGTCCAAGAATGCAAATGTTTGGCTCCATGAATTCACCTGTGAAGCCAAAATAAAATAATAGCTTCTGAGTACTCTTTCCTCTGCAATTGTAAAGGCAACAAATATTTGATGTAATCTGACCTCCTCGTAATGACCAAGTAAAGCTTTGCTTAAGCTTCTCAAATATTACTTAGGACCACCTGATTCACCATTTTAAACAAGCACTGTTTAGTTTTAAAGTGTTAAATATGTACTAATCTGTTTAACCCCTACTACTTAGGATTAATTAAATAATCTATACCGTTTGAGACTATCACTTAATATAGACTTATTACACTTAATGTAACTTAGTGAATAAGTGGGTAATAGTATAAATTACTTCATAATAAATAAATAAATAAATCATATTTTTAATACGCATATTACCAATAGGAGTAATCATGGAGTATAATTTACTAACAAATACCTTCTTCGCGGTTTCTGAAATTCCAACATTGCCGAGGGTTCTTCTTGTTGAATTGCTCGACAAACAAAGTAATACACTTTGTAATTCTTTAACCCTTCAAATAATGATTGCAAGAATAATATAAATCTATTACCAATACTCCATATTCTCCTGCTGTCGTCGCAAATTTCAGAAGGCCACTCATCTGTATGCTTTTCTTTTCTTAAATAAACCAAGTACATATATTTCTTTTACTCTTTACCCTAAACCTCTCATGTGGCCGATAATAAATAGTATTTATATGGCTAACTAATTGTGTATGTATAAATTTAGCCCACTAGGCTTTTAAATAAATACTCAATCTCTTAGGCGTTGGTACTTAATAACTCTCTCTTTATTAAAAGAATATAGGGTTATTACATTCTTCCCCACTTAAATTAGCGTTCGTCCTCGAACGAGTTAGAAAATGTGCATGACTTTCTCAAAGAGCAGTGGGTACTTGCTTTGCATGTCTGCCTCGGACTCCCGCTTAGCTTACCGGTTGATTGCGCAACAACACCTTCACTTAAGCAACTCTTTTTTTTTGGACTCAATTGTCTTACGTATCTGTTAACAAATGCATGTGACCTTCCTTGTAAGTTAAATTTTTATCTAGTTCAACTTTCTCGAGCTTATTTATATGGTTGTCCTCATGATTTTTTTCCCGATTGAATCTCAGAATTCCTTTTATGATGGTAACCTTTAAAAAAATTCTTCATTAATAAATACCAAATCACTAACTCGCATACTGTGATGACCCAATGGGTCATTTTATGAATTTAGATTCCATCTAGGCTTATTAGCCATAAAAAGATTAATTTTAACTATCTCGATTTGCGTGCGCAGTTCAGGCGTGAAACCGGAAAGCTTTTATGTTAAAATATAAGAAATAATAAATTTTAGAATTAAAATTTTGGTTTTAGTTGACTTGAGTCAACATTTTGAGTAAACGGACTCGGATCTGTATTTCGACAATCCCGAGAGGTCCGCAGTAAAATATGTGACTTGGGCGTATGCCCGGAATTGAATTCCGAGGTCCCAAGCCTTAGAAATCAATTTTTGAAAGAAATTGTTTTGCTGAAATATTAATGAAATAAAGAAAAGAATTAATGTTCGAAACCACTGGTATCGGGCCCGTATTTTGGTTTCAGAATTCGGTACATATTTGTTATAGTATTTGTATACTTTCTGTGAAATTCGATGAGAATCGGAGTTTATTTGACGTGGTTCGGACGTCCGGTTGAGAAATAGTGAAAGTTAAGTGTTCTTGAGAAAAATGATGAGTTTTGAGGTTAAATTCATAGTTTTGCATGTTAGTTTCACGAGCAAGTCCGTATGATGCTTTTAGACTTGCGTGCATGTTTGGTTTAGAGCCCCGATGTCACGACCCAAATTCCCACCCTTTAGGCCGTGACTGCGCCTAACGTTGAACCCGCT
>ML255354.1:0-73413 GCA_005239495.1 Nicotiana undulata
AATATGAAATATTAGATGTTGCTAAAATTGAAAATACATTAAAAATGAAAATACATGAAAATTAAAAATACATTAAATTAAAATACATAATAATTTAAACTACGATAAATAGCATAATAACTTAATAGGGAGGTACGTCGTCTCCAGGTACACCAAAATCATTGTAGTATTGAGTGAATGACGTCGAGGATTGTTGTGGTTGTGAGTGTTGATATTGTTGACTTCTTTTATAAATTATTCGTTGTTGTTCTTGTCGCATAAATTCACGACAAGCCGGATCGGCAATAGAATCCACATTCATCGTTAAAACTTTATTTTCTTCTTTCATTTCTTTTAATCTTAGTCTTTCTTTTTCAACAGCCATAACTTCTTTTTTTGCCTCGGTTGCATTATTCATCGCCTCAACCATTTGATTATTTTCTGATTGGATTGTCTTCATATAATCTTCTTCAATTTTTCTCTTCATTTTTGCTTTCTTCACCCCACTAGGCCGTTGTGATGATGTGGAATCACCTGCAACATCCTTATTTAAATTTAGTGAAAATGATGATAAGTTAGGAGATGACAAATAGGGTGAATTAGGGGTAGGATTCTCAGAGCCCGATGATATATTAACATGCCCTTGCTTTCTTTTTCCTTCCAAAATCGCCATCGTTAAACTTCTCAAAATCCTTCATTATAGCCCACATATGATCAAATTTGGTTAATCTTGTATCACAATAATTTCACTTTTATTTGAATTATTAGTTAATCTATAATAGCTGCGTACAAATTATATTATTTAAAATTTTATGAAATTATTTTAATGGAAATTACAAATTAATGAAAATAAAAGAAGGAATTTGTTTAATAGAATTTAGAAAATAAAAATTGAAATGAAAGATAATAATATAATATAGAAGAAAGGGAAGAATATAAAAAAGAATATTCTTTTTTGGGAGAAAAAATGAGGGAATGGTTGGAGTAAGTTGTCCCCAAAATGGGGACAAAATTGGGGTCAAGGTTGGAGATGGCCTAAGTTGAGGACTACATCCTTATTTTTTGAAGTTGAAACTCTTAGTTCAGGACTACCCGTGAATTCAATATAAATATTTAATATTTTTTGTATGTTTACAGAGTTGGATTTATTTTGTAGGATTTGTTGAACATGTTATTCAGAGATGTATACAAGCCAATTCCAAACAAGTACAACTTGGTATTAGCTATGTTGTGGCGTCACCCAGAGAATGTGGAACTTGAGAATGTAAAAGTTGTTCACTACTGTGCGGCGGGGTCAAAGCCACTCGCAAGAAAGAGAACATGGACACAAAAGAGATAGAAGAAAGGGCAACACCGTCTTTCCATATCAATTTTAATAGACTAGTGGATACTTTTGCTCAACATTAAAAATATTAGATAAAAAGTAAATACCACTTTAAAAAGTGGCTACCCCACGCATTTCCTAACGGACCAAATTATTCGATTTCCAATTGGGCCACCTCTTATTTTTGAAAGTTTTACACAAATAGCCGGTTGGATTCATTGTTTATTATTCCAGCTGATATAGGTTGATTAATATACATAGTTATATACATATATTTTAAATAAGGGATATAAAATTAATATTACAAACTATAAGGAGAATCTATGTTATAAACTCAAACCTGAAGAAAAGTCAAAGAAATTATCCCGATTAAATAAGAAGATGTTGCCTGCCCTGTAATATATTCTTTACCAAAGGAGGAAAGCATCTTTAGAGAAAAGGAGTTTATGATTTCGACCTACGCTAAAACATAAAAGCATCGTCACTATTAGGAAGAGAGCATCAGCATATATACAATACATGCTTCAAATGATTCCATTTCCACCTCTACTTTTAATTTTCGGTTCTAGTCCACTTAATAATTGGTACCCGAAATTCTTAGAATATATTCGCCAGTGGATCATTGATTTCATTTCAGCCAGCTATGAACCTTGAATAGTACAACTAGATTAAAAAATGTATGAATCCATAAATCACACCCTAATATTTTTTTAATTTCCAAAAGACTAATGACTAACCCTCAAGATTATCATTTTCATAGTTTAATAATCAAAATCAATTTTAAAGAATGCTTCTATCGATCATTACATCCTAGTTAAAGATAATCCCCATTTTATCTTTTGATATTAATAAGTAGCTAAGGGGAAAACTCCTTCGCCATCATAAACAACCCTAGTATCAGGGGCATACGGCCGAACCCAGTAAGTATGGTTCAAACATTATATTTGTCTTAAAAAATTTAATAAATATATATTAACTTAGAAACCAGTAATTTAAAACAGATTAGAATTTAAAACTCATAATAAGATTCAAATTTTAGCTTCACCTATGCCTAATATGTATCCTTATAATTGTTATTAAACTGTCTTTGTAAAATAATTCTTGAGGTAATAAAATAATATTCAAACAGAAATGTAAACGAAATAAAAATCAATTCGATCCCATTGAATTCACGGTATTTCCTAAAGGAATTTAATCCCCTCCTAGTACCCAAGGTTATGGATTATTTCCTCCCAGGATAGAACGAATTACACACTGGTGTAGTGGTACTTCAAACCCTAGTGTTTCAGCGAACACAAAGTTCGGTAGCAAATCACACTTACTGTTGCTTTCTTTGAAGTTAAAAATATGCAGAAGAACTCAGAAATTCGTATGGAAAATCTAAGAGAATGAACTTGTATTTATAGTCAATGTTGGGCTGAAATCTAAAGAGGTGCAACTCTTTAGAATGGTTGTTTTTGCAAAACGGCCATAGCATAAATGTCATAACATAAATGGCTATTTACTCAACAATAAAGAGGGAAAATTGAAGAGGATAGTTAATTTTCTGTTACAAAAACAGAAAACTGAAAATTGGATAACTGAGTTAAATTTAATATTAATATTTTGTTATTAAAACGAATATTAATAACATTTCTGTTAATATATACTATTAACAAATAAATTTGGTCCAAAAAATTAATCAATCGATCATTTGACCAAATCCAAAGCCGAAGCCGAGCCGAGCCGAGCGAGCGAGCGACAACGACAATGGCGCGAGGCTTGCCTTCTTCTCAACTCTTTATGAGCTAGAAGAAGAGCAATTGTTTATATACTCATCAAAAACCTTTTCCTCTTCCCATATGGGACAATCAAGGAGGAAAACTCAAATAATATTCAAATATTTCATTTTTCCCTCCATTTCCCATTCACCCTATTTTAAGCATTAATAGCTTAGAAAACCCAGCAATCCCCCACATGAATGGGAAATGGCTATATCACGGAAGTATGCATGAAAAACTATGTGATTCGCAAGCAAGGATTAATTGCATCCGGATAAGTAGGTCTCCCTTTGAACTTTCCATAGTGAACTTATGTCGAATATACTCGATCAGTCGGTAGATTTAATATCTTTGAACCGTCGAACTTTGGTGTATACCTAGACAATCATAAGTCACACAATCAACCCTTAAACGTCTTTAGTTCTCATTGTTGTGTTCGTTTCAGCCGTGAACACCGCCTGGTTTCATAAATGCATAGAGAAATGGCCTTGCAAAATTCTCTTTGAAGCGGCTAACACTTCACACTTACATAGGTGATTCCTAAATGTGTCATCCCGTTGATACACTATTTGATATACCCCGTATCAAATTTAGAACCATTAAAAAGCCTTAATGTTTTATCCTTGGTACTGAACATTGTCTCATCACGAGAATGGACCAAAAAGTTTAGNCATTCCCTTGATGATTTCTCAACTACCTCTCTAGTTAGGCCTTTTGTAAACGGATCCGACACATTATCACTTGACTTTACATAGTTAATCATGATAATTCCTCTAGAGAGTAATTGCCTAACGGTTTTATGTCTTCGTCGTATATGACGATATTTACCGTTATACATAACGCTCCCAACCCTTCCAATTGCCGCTTGACTATCACAATGTATGCATATTGGTGCCAATGGTTTGGGCCAAAATAGAATGTCTTCCGAGAATCTGGAGCCATTCAACTTCTTCACCGGCTTTATCCAAGGCTATGAACTCAGCCTCCATTGTAGAGCGGGCAATACAAGTTTGTTTGGACGACTTCCATGATACCGCTCCTCCACCAATAGTGAATACATATCCACTTTTGGACTTGGAATCAATTTATCCGGTGATCCAATTTGCATCACAATATCCCTCAATGACCGCAGGATATTTAGTGTAGTGCAAAGTAAAGTCTTGGGTATGTACTAAATACCCCAAAACTCGTTTCATTGCCATCCAATGAGATTGACCTGAATTGCTCGTATATCGACTCAATTTACTTATAGCACAATCTATATCTGGTCGTGTTCAATTCATGATGTACATTAAGCATCCCAACATACGAGCATAATTCAATTGTGATATGCTTTGGCCTTTGTCGTTGCTAATGTAAGATTCACGTCAATTGGAGTCTTTGCAACTTTAAATCCCAAGCACTTGAATTTTTCCTGTACTGTATTAATATAATCAGATTGTGACAATGCCAGACCTTGAGAAGTCTTATGGATCTTAATTCCCATAATTAAATCAGCAACTCCCAAGTCTTTCATATAAAACTTGCTAGTTAGCATATGCTTAGTCGCATTTATGTTGGTAATGTCATTACTCATTATCAGCATATCATCCACATATAAGAAACAACTGACTATGTGATTTGATATATTTTTAATGTACACACATTTATTTATTTTAAAACCATTTGACAACATTGTTTGGTCAAATTTCGCATGCCGTTGTTTGGGTGCTTGTTTTGGTCCGTAAAGGGACTTAACAAGTCTACATACCTTCTTTTCTTTACCTGGAACCACAAACCCTTCAGGTTATTCCATGTAGATTTCTTCCTCCAACTCTCCATTTAAGAAGTCCGTCTTAACATCCATTTGATGAATTTCAAGACCATAAACTGCAAATAATGCTACGAACGTTTGTATGTACGTAATTCTCCTAACTAGAGAGTATGTATCGAAATAGTCAAGACCTTCTCGTTGTCTATACCCTTTACCACAAGTCTTGCCTTATATTTTTCAATAGCCATCATCTTTCATTTTCCTCTTAAAGATCCATTTAGAACCCAACGGTTTATTTCCAGGGGGAAGATCAACCAATTCCCATGTATGGTTGTTCAATATGGATTCTATTTCACTATTGACTACCTCTTTCCAAAATAATGATTCTGAAGAAGACATAGCTTTTTAAAAATGTTTGAGGCTCATTTTCTAATAACAAAGTCACAAAATCTTGTCCAAATGAAGTAAACATTCTTTGACATTTACTACGTCTTGGATCCTCCTGATTAAATGTACTTTTTTTTTTGTTTCTTCCCGAGGTCATTTAGATCCTTCACCAATCGACTCACATTCCTTTTTATACGGATATATATTTTCAAAGAACTCAGCATTATCTGATTCTATAACCGTATTATTATGAATGTCGGGATTTTCTGATTTATGTACCAGAAATCGATATGCTTTACTATTAGTCGCATATCCTATGAAAACACAATCAACGGTTTTCGGTCCTATTTTTACCCGTTTGGGTTTAGGAACTTGCACTTTTGCCAAACACCCCCACACTTTAAAATAATTCAAGTTGGGCTTCCTTCCTTTCCATTTTTCATATGGAATGGATTGTGTTTTGCTATGGGGCACTCGATTTAATATTCGATTAGCCGTAAGAATGGCTTCCCCCCACAAGTTCTGTGGCAAACCAGAACTTATCAACAATGTGTTCATCATCTCATTTAATGAACGATTCTTTCTTTCCGCAATCCCATTGGATTGGGGCGTATAAGTGGCCGTTGTTTGATGAATAATTCCATATTCTAAACATGTTTCTTCAAAAGGAGATTCATATTCACCACCCCTATCACTTCTTATCATTTTTATTTTCTTGTTAAGTTGCGTTTCAACTTCACTTTTGTATTGCTTGAATGCGTCTATTGCTTCATCTTTACTATTAAGTAAGTAAATATAGCAATATCGAGTACTATCGTCAATAAAAGTTATGAAATACTTCGTTCCACCGCTAGATGGTATTGACTTCATGTCACAAATATCTGTGTGAATTAAGTCTAAAGGAATTGAATTCCTTTCAACTGACTTATAAGGATGTTTAACAAACTTAGATTCCACACATACTTGACATTTTGATTTGTCGCATTCAAACTTAGGCAATACTTCCAAATTAATNATTTAACATACTTAGATTCCACACATATTTGACATTTTGATTTGTTGCATTCAAACATAGGCAATATTTCCAAGTTAATCATTTTCCGCAAGGTTTTATAATTGACATGACCCAAATGTATATGCCATAATTCATTTGATTCAAGTAAGTAAGACGAAGCTGAAATTTTGTTATTATTTTCAACAACCATTACATTTATCTTGAAAAGGCCCTCAGTGAGGTAACCTTTCCCTACAAACATCTCGTTCTTACTTATTACAACCTTAGCGGATACAAATACATATTTAAAATCATTCTTAACAAGAAGTCCAGCAGAGACTAAATTCTTCCTAATCTCGGGATGAAGGACGTTGTTCAAAGTCACCACTTTGCCGGAAGTCATTTTGAGAAATATCTTCCCATATCCTTCAATCTTGGCCTTTGCAGCATTTCTCATAGAAAGCGTCTTTTCGGGTCCAACAGGAGCATAAGTAGCAAAAGCTTCTCTAACAACACAAACATGGCGAGTGGATCCAGAATCAATCCACCACTCTTTAGGATTGCCCACCAAGTTGCATTCGGAAAGCATGACACACAAGTCAGCAACATCATCATGCTTTTCAACCATGTTTGCTTGACCCTTCTTCTTGTCTTTCTTCGGAGCGCGACACTCCATACATTTGTGTCCGACTTTTCCACAGTTGTAGCAATTTTCATTGAACCTCTTCTTGCTTGGGTTATTTTTTGGTCCATAAGCCTTCTTCCTATTTTTGTTATCTTCAACAATATTTGCTCCCATTATTGTTGAGTTTCCACTGCCTCTCTTGTCAGCAGCTTTATTGTCCTCTTCGATTCTCAACCGAACAATGAGATCTTCAAGGGACATCTCCTTGCGTTTGTGTTTCAAATAATTTTTGAAGTCCTTCCACAACGGAGGCAACTTCTCAATCATCGCTGCTACTTGGACTGCTTCATTGATGACAAGACTTTCAATGAAAATTATGTTAGTAAACATAATAAAATTAATACTACAAATATTAGTATTAATTCTACTTATACCTTCATCAAGGAGATCGTGAATAATCAAATCACTTGAAATTCCTAGACTTGGGTAAAAATAGACTTGTTATCTACCATTTTGTAGTCCAAAAATTTAGCAGCAACAAATTTTTTCAAGCCGACATCTTTAGTTTTGTATTTCTTTTCAAGTGCAATCCACAATTTTTTTGACGTCTCCACGCCAATGTAGACGTTATACAAAGCGTCCTCCAGTTCGCTAAGAATATAATTCCTGCACAGAAAATCAGAGTGCTTCCACGCCTCAATCACGAGAAAGCGTTCATTCTCTGGAGTTTCATCGGACAACACACGAACATCTTCCTTGATGAACTTCTGGAGACTTAGAGTAGTCAAGTTAAAAAAAAATCTTTTGCTTCCAACGCTTGAAATCAATCCCGGAAAATTTGTCGGGTTTCTCCGCCGGTGTTGTTTTGCTCATTGAAGCATTTGCAGTTACCATCTGAACAACTTGATTTCCGTTGTCATTCGTCATTTCTGTAAAAAGAATGACACAAACGTTTAAATCACATAGATTTTAATCTCCAATAGAGTAGAAAACCACAAAGGTTTTACTCTCCACAAACAATGAGTATAACACAAATACAAAAAATTATTAAATTCCTTAAGCTTGTTATTAAACTGTATTTGTAAAATAATTTTGGAGATAATAAAATAATATTCAAACAGAAATGTAAACGAAATAAAAACCAATTCGAGCCCACTGAATTCACAGTATTTTCTTAAGAAATTTAATCATCTCCTAGTATCCAAGGTTATGAATTATTTCCTCCCAGGATATAATGAATTACACACTGGTGTAGTGGTACTTCAAACCCAAGTGTTTCGGCGAACACAAAGTTCGGTAGCAAATCACACTTACTGCTGCTTTCTTTGAAGTTAAAAATATGCAGAAGAAAGGAGAAGAACTCAGAAATTCGTATGTAAAATCTGAGAGAATGAACTTGTATTTATAGCCAATGTTGGGCTGAAATCTGAAGAGGTGCAACTCTTTAGAATGGTTGTTTTTGCAAAACGGTCATAGCATAAATGCCATAACATAAATGGCTATGGTAAAATTGAAGAGGGTATTGGATAACTGAATTGGATTTAATATTAATATTTATTTTAAAATTAACATTTTGTTAAAAACGAATATTTTATAAAATCCAAAGCTGAAGCCGAAGCCGAGCGACAACGATGGCGCGAGGATTGCCTTCTTCTCAACTCTTTATGAGCTAGAAGAAGAGCAATTGTTTATATACTCGTTAAAAACCTTTTCCTCTTCGCATATGGGACAATCAAGGAAGAAAACTCAAATATTTCATTTTTACCTCAATTTCCCATTCACCCTATTTTAAGCATTAATAGTTTAGAAAACCAAACAATAACCGATCTTATTATTCATCATAGAAGTATATCAAATAGAAAACAGTAGAAAGACTGAAATTAGTAGTCATTTTCACTTTTCACTTTGCATGTAAGGATTCTCCACTTGCATGATAACTGAATTTCCAAAAATATAATATTTGGTAGTGGGCTGATTCGACTCCATCCAGCCCTACCTGGTACAATTCAAGAATATATTTATCCCGTAATAACAAAATAATATTTTAATTATTTCCAAAAGAATAGTGATCACCCCGATCAATCTTTAAATTAAACTAGGTAATTATAAAGAAAAGTCCAGAGCTCATCAATTATTGTCCCATTCATTATTCTTCCATTAATTACAATAGCTAGCTGGGTAAAAGAACACTTCCATAGATGAACTTAATTTGTTCAAATGGCCACAGAACAAGGTTATGAGCAGTCAATTCCCAACGTTTCATATGACGTGTTTTTGAGTTTCAAAAGTGAAGATACAGGTAAAAAATTTACGGATCACCTCTCCACAGCTTTAAACCAAGCCGGATTTCGCACGTTCAAAGGTGGTGATGATGAATCCAGAAGTAGTGAAGAAGCTGATATTAGCAGTTCAGAGTTTGCTAAAGCAATTCAAGAATCAAAGATTTGTATCATTGTATTCTCACAAAACTATGCGTCTTCTAGTTGGTGCTTAGATCAACTTGTCACAATTCTTGAACGTAAAATGAAGTTTGCATGTACAAAAATATTGCCTATATTCTACCATGTTGATCCATCCAATCTCAGAAAGCATAAGGGAAGTTTTGGGGAAGCGTTAAACAAACATGAAGAAAAATTCAAGTCTGAATTAAGACATGGAAATGAAGAAGAAGAGTGGCCGTGGGAGGACAAGTTAAAGAAATGGAAAAATGCCCTTAGTCAAGCTGCAGATTTGGCCGGAATGGTCCTTCAAAATCAGTTAGTTCATTTCTTTTTACCTGTACCATCTATAAATTCTACAAATAGGCAAAGAAAACCAAAAAGTAATGAAGGGTGATTTAACAATTAATTACTCCATCATTATTTAATTTGATAGTTAAACTATAGTTTTTTTCCCTTTGCGATCATTTTTATTTTGGAAAAAGATGGGTGATATGCAGGGGACGGAAGCAGAGGCGGATCTAGAACTTGAAGTTGGCGGGTGTCATAATTTCCTATAATATATACTTTATAATGACTAATATAAAATTTGTTAGGAACGTTTATCCGATCTTTTTGAGTTGATTCGGGTCAACCTAATAGGTATTTTTTATTTGAAAATTTAAAAATTACATCTCAGATATAAAAAAAATATAATTGGATTTTTAAAATAGGATCACACCTTTAGTATAACAACATAAGTAAAATCAACATTTTCATTGAAAAATTATATCTTTTTTTTATATTAAAAATTAATTTACGATAACATATCAAAAAGAGAATTACATCAATCAGAATAAGAAAATTTAAAAAATATTTTCCATAGATAAATTATACCCCATAAGCATAAATTAGATAAACTACAATTTCACATAAATCAAAATCATAAATCACATATTTTTTAAGCAATGCTTACGAAATTACAGTAAAGTGATTTAAATTATATCTAACAACCATCACATAACACAAATTTTTATGATATAATAAAAAAGATGCAAAAGATTTTATCTCAATCAAAAATCCTCATTAAGACCCGATTTTTCAGATTTGAAAGAACAAAACTCAAAAATTTAATTAAGAGGAATGCTTATTTTATATAAATTTAAAGTTTAGGAGTCTCTTTTTAGAGTGTTCTTCCTAGATATCACATACAAAATAATATAATAGAGAAAAGAAAAATATAAAAATAATAATAAAACGACAAATAGAAATTCGGTGGTAGCCGAAAAGGGAAATGACTGGCACAAAAGGAAATAAAAGCCCAAAGAAAAGAGAAAGTCGGACAAGGTTCAAGATAAAGTCAACTTGAATTTTACACACGAGAAAAGCTTTCGAAAAGGTCTACCAGCCATGACACCTTTGTCTAGTTTGCGGTTGCGTGTGGCAGGTTCAGATAATTAATCTAATTTAAGAAAATCTCAATATAGGTATAATTTTTTTTATCATTTTACCGGGTACCATGCTACCCCTGGGCGGAAGGGTGTGCACTCGAATATTGAAAAGGAGTTATCCTCCTCAAAATCCTTCCCCCCCTTGGTCGAGTTGGCTTAAGCCCGAATCCATCCTTACGGAAGAAGGCCGGGATATCGGCTACGAGAGAGAGTCCTTGTTGTTCCCTCCGCCTCCCGACGCTGCTGACCCCTACCGGGACATTTTTCCTTTATTCGCTACAAGACTGATCCAAAATTCTAGTTCGTTGCTCTTCACCGAAAAATTATACTATATATGTAAGGCAAAATCTGTTTTTTACCTTTATATATTATGTTTTGAATCTCTTTGACACGGCCTAAAAGCATAGCTTAGTAGTCTAGAAAGTTCAAAATCTTTGTAAGGTTATGGGTTCTATTCCCACTATCTACAACTCTTTTAACTTTTTCCGTTTTTTGAACCCCTTGACGGTAATCCTACCCTCCGCCACTGGTGATATGAATAGGAAAGCTGAAAGATTTGCATATATTCTCTGATATTCTGATTGTGTAAATAAATCCTTACACAACTCTCTCTTTTTCTTTTTTCTTTTTATATAAACGGGAGTACTGGTTTTAATTTGCAAATTAACCAAGAATTGGCGTTTTTTTCTTCTTTCTGTTTTGTCTAAACACATTACTATATAAAATTTTCATAAGTAATGAGTTAATTAGATGTGTGTGTCTATCATACACACACAGAAACACTTAACAATAGATGAGAACTTACGAAAAGAATATACTTATGCAAAATGATATGATACTTATCATTTTTCTTAGCTAGTATTAATAAAGGGAATACTACTACGAGAAATAAGATTTTCATTCAATATTTTTTTACAGTATCAGTGTATTTATGTTTGCTTTGGGTCATGGATATTTCAGGCATGAATCCAGTTTCATCAAGAAGATTATTAATGTTATCAGTACTAGACTAAGTGGGGCAGCCTTGTATATTTCTTCTTGCACAATTGGAATACATCGACGTGCTAGATCCATTAATTCATGGGTTCAAGATGAATCTAGTTGTACTGACATAGGAATACTCCTGGTTTGTGGTATTGGTGGAATTGGAAAGACAACTCTTGCCAAATTTGTCTACAACTTAAACTTTGCATATTTCGAAACCAGTTGCTTTTTGGCAAATATTAGAGAAACTTCAAAACTCCCTAATGGGGTCATTACTTTACAAAAACAACTTCTTTCTACTCTTTTAAAACATGAAAAAGTAAATATATCAAGTGTTGATGAAGGAAATATTAAGATAAGGAATGCTTTATGTTATAGAAAAATACTTCTCATTCTTGATGATGTTGATGAGCCTCATTTAGTTGAAGCAATATTTGATATTAAAGATTGGTTTGGTTTTGGAAGTAAAATTATTGTGACAACTAGACACAAGAATTTATTAAGACCCCAATTAGGTCATGAGATACATGAAGTTGAAATTTTGTACACAACTGAAGCAACTGAGCTATTTAATTGGCATGCATTTGGGGAAAACAATCCAAATGAAGGTTATTACAAAGAGTATTCAGAGGAAGTGATTGAATGGTGTAGAGGACTTCCATTAGCTCTTCAAGTTATTGGTTCTTCGTTGGCTGGGAAATCGAAGGATGTGTGGAGAAGTGCAATAGAAAAGTTGAGAGAAATTCCTACTAATAAAATTGTTGATAAATTGAGATTGAGTTATGAATTGTTGGATGATGATCATGATCAGAATTTGTTCCTTCACCTTTGTTGTTTCTTTGTGGGGATGAAAAAAGATTTTGTGGTTAGGATACTTGATAAATGTGACTTTTATACATTGGTGGGGATTCAGAATCTCATCGATAGAAGTTTAGTGACAATCGAATATGTAAATGAGATAACGATGCATCAATTAGTACGAGATACGGGAAGAGACATTGTTCGTCGAGAAGAACCTGTGGAGCCTGGAAAGCGTAGTAGACTCTGGCACCACACAGATTCTTACAATGTCCTAAGAGGAAAAACAGTAAGGAACTAAGCATGTTCTTATTTGTATATTTTGTCACCTTATTAATTCCAAGCGTGCTTTTTTCCTATAACGGTGATGTCTGAGTTAGCTTGATGCATCTCGACTATTCACTGAGTACGTGCTACTTCTCACCACAGCTATGTCCACCAAGCTGGATTAGGCAGATGGCGAGAAATTACCTGCAATTTTTTGTACGTGGAACTTGTTTCTAATTATGTCTCTTTTTTATTCTTTTGTGATTTCTATTAGGGAACAGAGGCAGTGCAAGGGATGGTACTTGACATGAGTATGATTAAGAAAGAGAAGTACTCTAGCCCCTTAATACCAGTGAGACAAAATGCAATTGCCTTTTTCACTTGGAGTACAAAATGCAATTCTGGTTTACAGGATCTTAGAACTGATGCCTTTGAGAAAATGCACAAGCTAAGATTTCTCCAATTCAACAAAGTTCAAGTGGATGGAAGTTTCAAGAATTTCCCTAAGGGATTGAGATGGCTGTGTTGGAGTGGATTCCCAGAGGAGTCTATACCGAATGAGTTTCCAATGGGAAGTGTTGTTTCCATTGATATGAGATACAGCAGCTTGAAACAACTTTGGAAGGGATTCAAGGTATTGTCTATTCGTAATCCGGGAGAAATTAAAAAATAGCTAGATTTACAAGTGGTCATTCAAAAATAGTCATAGTTTCAAAAGTAATCGAAATTTAGCCACTTTGCATGTAAAGATAAATATGAATGAAAACACTGTTCAAAATCCAGAAAATACTCCAGCATAATATACTGGAACTTCAATATAATATACTGGAGTTCCAGCAAAGTATATTGGAACTCTATTATATTATACTGAAGTTCCAGCAAAGTATATCGGTCTAGTATATTATGCTGGAAATCATACACATGTGCTCGAATCTCCAGTATATTATGCTGGAACTTTCCGCGTATTGAAGTTTCAGCATAATATGCTGAAAGTTCATACACAGGTGCACTGAACTCCATTATATTATGCTGGATCGGTCTCTGTTGCAGCAAAATAGTGGCTATTTTTTAATGACTTGACAAACGCTGGTTATTTTTGAATAACCAGTCCGAAAACTGACTAGCCCGTGCTATTTTTCAATGACTTGGCAAACAGTATTGTTTCTATACGGCCCAATCCGCCTAAGTTTGGGCAAGTTATATTTTCATGGGCTAAATTTGACACCTTACCAAGTCACTACGATCTCTACTTGACTCAATTTCTTTGTTTTGATCTATTAGTTTCTCCCATTCCTAGAGATATTGGATCTTGGCTATTCCTATGAGCTCATCACCACACCGGATTTCTCGGGCCTTTCCAATCTTGAAAAGTTGATACTTGAACATTGTACCAAGTTAATCCAGGTTCACGAGACCATAGGAAGCTTGCAAAAACTCATGATTTTGAACCTTAAAGATTGCCAGAAACTAAAGAGCCTTCCTGATAGCATTTGTGAGTTAAAATCTCTTGAGACACTTAATATCTCAGGCTGCTCAAATCTTGAATATTTGCCAACAGAGCTGGATAAATTGACTTCACTAAAGGAGCTTTATGCTGATGGAATCTCTATGAATAGGGTGGCAATATCTACTGAATTGGGGGCCCAAACATGGTATTCATCTTTATATTCTTGGGCCTTGAAAGGAAGGGTAATATACCCTAGTAAAATACAAGAAATCCATTTTCCTAGGTCGTTGCATGTGTTAAACATTGCAAAATGCAATTTATCTCCTGATGCATTTACCAAGGTTGATTTAAGCATTCTGAGCTTGTTAGATCGGCTAGATTTGGGAGGAAATCCAATTTGCAATCTACCAGATAGCATCAAGAATCTTACAAGACTTAAAACTCTTAACATCGCGTATTGTACAAAGATCAAGTATCTTGACGGATTACCATCAAATATCAGTGACTTAAATGCTGATGGATGTATATCCTTGGAGAAAGTAGCAGCTTCTTGTGCAAAAGGACATCCAGTAGAAGGTTATATAAATTGCATCAATCTTGTTGAGGCTGAAGGTGTTTTCAAGTTAGAGCCATTGGAAAATGCAGATGCTCAAGTTCTTGCCAATATGGGAATTTCAACTTTGGAAAGTAGTATTAAGGTTTCTCTAGTATTTGGTCGCGCGTACAATGCTGGAAGAGTTAGAAATGAATACCCAAGTTGTGTCCAAGATGATATAGCAAGTTTATTTTCACTTGAGCCTAAGAAGTTCCCTCCACAGGTTTGACTCTCTCACCCCTCTTTTTACATAATTATGGTAACAAGCTTGTTGTATATGAATATAATATTCAGGCCACTTATAACCATGATAAGCATTACTAATTAGTCACCTGATAAAATTGGTAACTAACTTACTATCTTATATAACGATGGTGCATTTACAATTGTCAGTGTATATAACTTAATTCTCTAACTCAATGTCTCAGATATTGTACCACCGTGGTGTTTTCTCCACTTTTTTGCCTGGAGAAAGCGTACCCAATTGGTTCAGCTACAAATTCATTGATGCAGCAGATGTATATTGCACCCTACCAAATGTTGATAGCCATAGAGTAATAAGTGGTTTGAGCATTTGCTTTGTATACACATGTCCTGAAGCATACACCAATGTTGGATTGTACGACGGACCAGCCATTTGGGTAAGAAATCAGACAAAAGACTTAAACTGGGCTCTTTATCCTGCTTGGTTTGGCCTCCCAGAGGATGAAATTAGTGG
Source organism: Nicotiana undulata (assembly GCA_005239495.1). NCBI lineage: Eukaryota > Viridiplantae > Streptophyta > Magnoliopsida > Solanales > Solanaceae > Nicotiana > Nicotiana undulata. The sequence goes on from ML255354.1 coordinate 15,500, forward strand.
GATGATGTGGTTAAGTTGTTGGAAAGTTGAGACTTTGTTTCAACAAGGAGATGTGATTGAGGTTATGGGGTCTCCTCAGTTTGCCGCATTTAAGGAGCTTGGTGTTAAAATCTTTTACCTCGACGAGCAAACACAGAATATTTCTGATTCTAATGTGTGTAAAAGTAGCAATCCATTTGAAGATATTCTAAGGAACCACTTTAGTGATGAAGAACGTACTTACTACATTTGCACTTGAGATTTGCGATAGTCTGTATTTGATTGATCAATGCACTTGAAAAATTCTTGTATGAGATAAGAAGTAGAAGCAAATTCAGAATCTAGAACCAGGTTCAGAATGAGTGTAATATAGATCTTTTTAATTCTTAACTTTCTTACATGGTGTGGTGGTGATTAACACGAAATGATTTGTGTTTCTCTAACACAACTGCAATCACAGTTCCTGGAAAAGGACTCCTAACTAATAACGGCAGTAGTCCTTCTGTATAGGACTTTTTGTTATTCTGTTTTTAATATCTCTTTTGGTGCTTATCAGATTCCTTTTGTTTAGGATTGTTATTCACATAGGTTTCTCTGTATCCTAGATTTTCTCTAATTTGTTACATTATTCACAACTTTCATGTACTACACTTGGCTATATAAAGCCAACCATATAATCAATACAAATGTGTTCTTCTTCTGCCTTTATCACTCTTTATGGTATCAAGAGCCCTACTGCTCCAACGAGCTTCATCCTAAAAAAAAATTATCCCACCCACTGCACACACAAATGGCTTCAAGCTCTCCAACTGTTGTCAATGCCGATAACACCTCCGCTTCAAAGATTGTTGTCCAGTTCAATCCCGTTGCTCAACTTCCCATCAAACTTACTGGTAGCCATAACTTTTCACTATGGAAGGCTCAGGTGTCCATGCTTATGCGTGGGCACAATCTCTTTTGTCATCTTGATGGATCGAAACCAACCCCCTCTCAGACTATCTCTGCAAATAACCAAGAAGTACCCAATCCTGATTTTCTTGCTTGGTTTCAGCAAAATCAGCTCATACAAAATGTTGTCTTGGCATCTGTAGACTCAACAATTGCTAGTACAGTTGCTTCTGCTGCCAATGCCAAAATGGCTTGGGATGCACTGCATATTGCTTATGCAAACAAGTCACAAACTCGTATTTTCAGTCTTCGAGACCGTCTAGCCCGCCTTTCCAAGAACTCTCGCTCTATTGCAGATTATCTTCATCAAGTTCGCTCACTATGTGATGAACTTGCCACTGCTGGATCCCCTGTTTCCAATGAAGAATTGGTTGTCAAGATTCTTACTAGACTTGGATCTGAATTCCGAGACCTTTTCGCTGCCATCCGAGCTCGAGATTCAACAATCTCATACGAAGAACTATATGAAAAGCTCCTTGATCATGAACTTTTTCTTCATCATGAGGAAGCAAAAAGGACTCCTTCTGGTCCAATAACTGCCAATATTGCTCAGGGGACTGCTTCAACTCCTACACGTCAAGGATCCAACAACAATCGGCGATCAAATGCGCACAACAACAACAATCTCAACAACAAAGTCGCAATCAAGCATGGCGCAATAATCAGCAGCCCAGGTGTAACAATCAGCAACAACAGCATTTACTGCTAGCTTTGTGATGGTAGAGGACATACTGCTCGTGTATGTCGGAAACGGTCTCACAATCATTTACAAGCTCGCGCTAATTGTGTTGCACGCTTCCAAAATCAGCAAGCTTCGTGGATCCTTGACAGTGGTGCAACACATCATATTGCCTCGGACACTCAAAGTCTAGCCACTATGCAAGAATACCACGGTTCGGAAGATATAGTCATGGGCAATGGTAATACCATTCCAATCCCCCATACTGGTAATGTGAACATTAATGCATCAAATCACAAATTCCATCTCCAAAATGTTCTCTGCTCTCCAGCCATTAAAAACAATCTAGTCTATGTCTCTAAGTTTTGTCAAGACAATAACACTTCTATTGAATTATTTTCTCGTTTTTATTTTGTGAAGGATCTGACTATGGGGGCGCCATTGGTTCGCGGATGGACTAGAAATGGGTTGTATGAGTGGCCACCGGGCGATGTTGAAGGTCCTCCCAAATGCAATGTTGCTGTCCCATATCACCTGTGGCACGACGACTAAGCCACCCTAATCATCATACTCTAAATAAATTTCTGCTTGATTTCCATTCCAGTTTCTGATTCAAAAACTGGTACTACCTGTAATTCATGTTATTCCAATAAAAGCCACAGGATGCCTTTCTCAAAAACTTCTTTGCACAGTGATAAGAAATTACATTTAATTTATAGTGATTTGTGGGGACCGTCTCCGGTATTATCGATTGACAAAAAACGATACTACGTTTTATTTGTTGATCAATTTTCAAAATATATGTGGTTGTTCACGCTCAAAGCTAAAACAGAAGTCTTGAAAATCTTCCAAACCTTACATCCCCTACTTGAAAGACATTTTCACACAAAAATATTATCCTTGTATACTGATGGTGGTGGTGAATTTCAAAAATTAGATTCCTATTTAAAAACACATGGAATTAAACACTTAGTGTCTCCCCCATACACCCCAACGTGTAGCCTTAGTTGAACGCCGGCATCGACATGTCATTGAAACAACCCGCACCTTGTTACACCAAGCATCCTTACCTTCAGATTTTTGGAGTTATGCATGTCATCAAGCAGTTTATTTGATCAATAGGATGACTACACCAAATTTACAAAATAAATCACCTTTTGAAATCCTATTCCAAACAGTGCCTAATTATAATTCCATCAAAGTTTTTGGATGCTTATGCTACCCATGGCTCAAACCTTATTCCAGTAATAAACTAGAACCTCGATCTACACCATGTGTTTGTTTAGGATTTTCTAATAAATTTTATAGACATCAGTGTTTTGATCCAGTTAATTCCAAAATATATGTATCCAGGGATGTAGTTTTTCTAGAAGACAATTTTTCTTTTCAAAATATTTTTTCAAATTTTAAAAGTAAGGATAATGTAGCTTGGGAAAATATTTCTATTGAACAACCAGCCAAAGAGAATAATAATTCAACTTTAAATCCCTCTTATCAGCTTCCACCACCGGTGACAACATTGTCCGCGGTCCCTCAATGCCCACAAGCTATCACATCTGCTTCTGATGGTGTCTCTCAACAATCAGGTAATATTCCTTCTCCTCATACCTCGACTCCTACTTCTCCACCTTCCACACAAAGCTCCACAACAGCAGAGAACTACTTCTCCTCCTTCAATCTTGGCACCTCAAGTTTTGCCCTCACGACCACTTATCACATATCAAAGACGAGAAAGACTATCCACTCCTAGCCAAAATACAGGTCCGTCCCACTCTACATCTACTTCGGCACTACATCAGCCGCAAATGGCTTCTTGCCCACCTCGACCAGATTCCTCTCCGCCTATTCAGTCGGACCCACCAACCCAACCCCAATCAAACCAGCCAGCCACCAAAGTGCACCCAATGATCACAAACTAATAGTCTCAAACCTCGTCAATTTCTCACAACCACTACATCATCTCAAAAAATTCCCACAACCCATAAGCAAGCCAAGCTAATTACCTACTGGAATTCAGCAATGCAAGCCGAATTTGATACTCTTGTTCGCAACCAGACTTGGGTTTTGGTTCCATGTGACTCTTCCAAAAACGTAGTGGATTGTAAGTGGCTATTCCGTATTAAGTATAAACCTGATGGTTCTGTTGACAAGTATAAGGCTCGTTTGGTTGCCAAGGGATTTACTCAGCGTCCTAGACTTGATTACCATTCCACCTTCAGTCCAGTAGTAAAGCCTGCTACTGTCCGTCTTGTCCTAACTATAGCCACTTAACTTGATTGGCCTGTTCATCAGCTGGATGTTAACAATGCCTTCTTGCAAGGTAGTCTTGATGAAGAAGCCTATATGCGGCAGCCACCGGGATTTGAAAGTTCTGAGAATCCTACCCATGTATGTCGTCTGCAAAAGGCAATTTACGGCCTCAGGCAGGCTCCTCGTGCTTGGTATAGTGAACTCAAAAACTATCTGTTTACTTTGGGTTTTGCTAAATCCCGATCTGATTCCTCGCTCTTCATTCTGCATAAATATGGGTTCACTGTGTACATTTTGGTCTATGTTGATGATATTTTACTGACTGGTAATCACCAACGAGGTGTTCATTATATCATTGAGTCTCTCTCAAAACGTTTTTCACTGAAGGATTTAGGACCTCTTCATTACTTTCTTGGTGTTGAGGTAATTCGTTCCTCTACTGGTCTCTTGCTCTCTCAACAAAAGTACATTATGGATCTACTGCATGAGGTTGCTATGGATAACTGCAAAGGTGTGTCTACACCCATGACATCTACTGTTGGTTTTAACCCCTCACCTGATGATCATCTAGTTGATGGTTCCATTTACCGACGCATTATTGGTAAGCTTCATTACGTGTCTTTCACTCGTCCCGCTATAGCTTATGCTGTCAGCAAGTTGTCACAAGCTATGCATCAACCACTTATGTCACATTGGGTTGCTCTTAAGCGGCTTCTCCGTTATCTCCGTTCCACTACTTCCTATGTTGTACACATTGCCAAGGAGAGTGATCGTAGACTGCTTGCTTACTCTGATTCAGACTGGGCAGGAGATCCTCATGATCGCACCTCCACCACTGGTTATGTTATCTATCTTGGTCGTTCTCCTATTTCATGGTCTTAGAAGAAGCAACGTTTAGTTTCTCGTTCTTCTATAGAGGCTGAATATCGGGCAGTTGCAGCTGCTGTTTCCGAGACTAATTGGCTCACCCATCTTCTTCAAGAGCTTCAGTTCCCTTTAACTGTTGTTCCGAGAGTTCTCTGTGACAATGTCAGCACCACTTATATTTGTGCCAATCCTGTTTTCCATAGCCGCATGAAGCATGTGGCTATCGACTTCCACTTTGTCCGTGAGCAGGTTGAACACAAACAACTTGAAGTTACCCATTTACATGTTGCGGATCTTCTTACAAAGCCTCTTCCACAAGCAGTTTTCAATAAACATTTTTCCAAGTTGGGCGTCGTAGACCTCGATGCCAACTTGCGGGGGCGTAATAACGGCAGTAGTCCTTCTGTATAGGACTTTTTGTTATTCTGTTTTTAATATCTCATTTGGTGCTTATCAGATTCCTTTTGTTTAGGATTGTTATTCACATAGGTTTCTCTGTATCCTAGATTCTCTCTAATTTGTTACATTATTCACAGCTTTCATGTACTACACTTGGCTATAGAAAGCCAACCATATAATCAATACTACGTTCTTCTTCTGCCTTTATCACTCTTTACTAACGTCATACATTAATCCTATTGGCATTACCAAGAAATGGTGCAATAAGATAGCAAATACCTTAAATTTCAAATGGCGATACTCAATAGGAGAACACTGAAATAGAGATTGGAACTTATGTCTTCCACTTCATCCTTCACCTCCTCCTCCAACTCACTTTGTAAAGCTATACTAGGTCAACAGATTAGTGAACATAAATATAGCTCGGAATAGTTTCTATACAAAATGAAAGGCACACCTCAACAACAACAATAACAACAACAACAACAACAACAACAAAACCAAGGTCTGAGGAGGGTAGGATATACGCAGCCTTACATCTATCATGTTGAGATAGAGAGGCTCATGAAAGTATAAGCATCACATTAATGAAGAGAAAAATAAAGCGCAGCAGTGAGAAGCCATGTAAAAGCAGCATATACAAACAACCAGATAGTAAGATGACCGAAATGATAGAAACAACAGGTAGTCATAGAAATCTAATACCAACTAACTCAACACACTTCATCCCTTGAAAATTTGAACTCCATTGGAGCACATCTTTTTCAGCTTAGATAGCAAACATCTAAGTTTGGAGTTGTGAGTGCCAGAGTTTTTGGATTTGGAGTAGTTTCCCAACGAAACAACTGTTTTTCTATGATGAAAACGTAGATTATGTTGTGTTTTATATCGCCCCCCTCTAGCATTCTGGTGGTTTGCGATTGGAGATTGTAGGCCAAAACTCCTCTACCTATATGACTGATGATCAACTCCCCATTTACTATGCCAATGGGTCTTACATATGGATTCCAAGGACTATCAATATTGTAGGACACAGGATGAAATTTTATTGTCCTACTTAGACTCCAGTTGTAGTCTTCGAGTTCCCATATATCTATTGTTGCCTGACCAAAGCTAGAAAATGCAAACTTGCAGAATATCACTTGACTCCAGGTGGAAAATGCAAATTTGACGCCCCCATAGCTAATTTGAAACTTGGACGGATCAAAACACTAGTTCATTTCTCATATGGTCACTCAACTAGTAAAAATTATCTCAGAAAGTCGCTTTACTTTGTAGCCGAAAAGTCATTATACACTTTTAGGGTTTTATTATACATTATTTTTTATATCTCTTTTCATCCCAACCATTTAAAAAATAAAAAAACCCATTTAAATCATGACTCGACCGTTCCATGACCCGACCCATTTTCTCTTATTTCTGTTATAAAAAACGTAAATATTACTTTACTGTAGTGTATTATATTAGTTCTCAATATAGATATACTGACTGAATGTATACATTGGTTTAAGCAAAATATTAAATAGAGAATAAGGAATTAATCTTAACAAACTAGAGGAGTTAAATTTGAAAGTGAAACAAGAAAATTAGCAGCGTTGAAGTGGGAGAAAATATAAAAGAGGAAGGAAAAATGAAAAAAGTATTTATGCTTGCAATTTTGACTGAGAAAGATTAATATAAGAGTAAATTAAAAGACAATATCCTCGATGTTTTAGAACAAGAACGCGCATTGCTTATAGTAAAGGTAATGTTACTAGACGACCATTCCTAATAGAATTGATTTAATACTTTGCTTAAACCAGTATATTGAAAATCAAGATACGTTTTATGTAACAAAAATAAGAAAAAGTGAATCGGGTCGAAGAGCGGGTTGAGTCACGGTTTAAATGGGTGTATTTTTATTATTTAAATGAGTGAGTTAAAAAAAAATGAAAAATAATAATTTAATATAGCATAATTGTGTTAAGTGACTTTTGAGTTACAATATACAAAATATGATAGACTTTCCAGCTATAAAATAAAGTAAAGTTGGAAATAGATGGCTCCTTAATTAAGAAAATATTCCTGCCTGTAATGTAATGTTGTTTTGTTCCTTCCCTTTGAATCAATAATTGTTTCATGTAGGTAGAGCTTTGTTGAATTGGGTATGGAGCAAGGTATACCCTCGTTGCCTTCTATTTCTAAATGTTCATATCATGTATTCTTGAGTTTCAGAGCAAAAGACACTGGCAAGACTTTCACTGACCATCTCCATAGAGTTTTGGTGAGATCTGGGTTTCATGTATTCAAATGTGATGACGATGATTATGACGGTGAAAGGGAGAAAAAAGAGGACTTGAAGTCAAAATTGCAGAAGGCAATAGAGCAATCGAAGATGTCAGTGATTGTATTGTCCCAAAGCTACGCATCATCGGAAAAGTGTCTTGATTTGCTTGTCATGATTTTGGAGCAAAAGAGGAATTTTGGGCACATAGTTTTGCCTGTCTTCTTTCACGTGGATCCTTCTGATGTTAGGAAGCTAAACGGAAGTTTTGGTCAGCCCTTTTCTGTAAATGGTGAGAGTCAAAAGTTAAGAGATTGGAGAAATGCTCTCCAACAAGTTGCAGATTTGGGAGGGATGCCCTTGCAAAATCAAGCTGATGGGTAACTATTTCCCCTCATTTTTTGTTTTGTTACAAATAATATCTTTCATTTTCCATTATATGCCTCTTGAAAGTGGTCAAGATTTTATCTTTAGTACTAAAGTCAGTAATTTTATCAAAATTAAACAAGAAAAGTAGAACATATGAAGTTCATTAGTTGTTTTTTTAGGTATTCTAAATTTTAACTTTGACTTTTTTTCTGTGTATTCCGTCTGATTCACGGTAAATACTTACCCGCACCGGGTGTTTACACCAAACCAATTCAACTTCAAACGGACATTAATTAATCATGATTAAGTGATGGGAGTGAATGTGCAAACACATGCCATGTTTCTATTGATTTAGTGTAATCGCTCGGTGCGCGGGGCGGACCCAATGAAGCCCACGAGCTTCGGCTTAGGCTCTGTATAAGTGTTAAAAATTTGACTAAATAAGTGTAGAAAATACAGTTTGAACCCAGTAAATTAGACACAATGTGGTAAAGTTCCGAATTTGAACCCATAAAGTTCAAATCTTGAATCAGCCCTACCGGTGCGGGTAAATTTTTTTACTGATTCAGTAAGGGTGGCAATCTTGGAGCATATGATCTATACTCTCCAACTTGAGAATCAATGCTAGAGTGAAATTTATTATATACATCTAGGTTAAATATGTCGATTATAACACGGACAATCCTTAATGATTGCGATAATTAGGCATCTAGGTAATTAGGGAAATCTCCTTATTTCATGCGCTTAAACACTTGTTATCATGATCTCTTTAATGTTTGTTACCACCAGTTCAGTAAAAGTTTCCTTTTTTCTCGTGTTTCATTATGTTGATCCGGACTTGTCAAAAAAAAGGAAAAAGTTGAGCAATAGCTAAAAACTGTTTTTTGTAGAACTGATGGCTGGTGGCATCAGTATGTTGTTGAAATACGGACGCGCTGTGTACTTCTAATGCCCCTTCATATTATTTGATTAAAAAGTCTTTAGGTCTTCGTAATCCTGAAGATTGTAAAATTCTTCATCTGTATGTATTTCAATGTTTATCTTTTTTCAATTTTATAGAATACTTCTCTATAACGCATTTCTGTTTCTTATCACCCTATGTTTGTGTAGCTCTTCAATTCAGATTTTAATGGCCTTCACATTTTAATCGGAGTTTGCAGACATGAGGCAAAGTTCATTGAGAATATTGTTGAAGTGATTGCAAGCAAGCTACGTCCCAGAGCCTTAAACAATGCTCCTTACCTCATCGAAATCAGTTATCGGGCTGAAGATATTATCTTGTGGTTACAAGATAGATCAACTAATGTAGGGCTGTATGTGATCTGTGGGATTGGTGGAATTGGGAAGACAACCCTTACCAAATTTGCTTATAACTCAAGTGCAAGATCATTTGAAGGAAGCAGCTTTCTTGCAAACATCAGTGAAACTGCAAAACAATGTAATGGTTTAGTTCGTCTGCAGAAGCAAGTTTTGTATGATATAGGTGGAAAAAAAGAGAGGATATCCAATGCTGATGAAGGAATTATGATGATTGAAGATGCCCTACGCTATAAACAAATTCTTCTTGTTCTTGATGATGTTGATGAAGTTGACCAGATAGATAAAATTTTAGGAATGAGAGATTGGCTTAATCCTGCTAGTAAAATCATTATAACAACGAGGCATGAGTCATTGCTAAAGCCTTCTGTACCTCACAAGGTACTTAAAGCAGAAGCCTTAAATAAAATGGATTCCCTGAAGCTGTTTAGCTGGCATGCCTTCGGAGAAGACCATCCTTTGGAAGGTTATCTCGAGCTCTCAAAACGGGTGGTTCTTCAATGTGCAGGACTTCCTTTAGCTCTTCGTGTTTTAGGTTCAGCCCTGTCGGGTAGAAGACCAGAAATATGGGGAAGTGCATTAGAAAAGCTGGAAACAATCCCTGATGGTCATGTCATTGAAAAACTTAAAGTGAGTTTTTACTCTCTAGAAGATGACCATGACAAAAATATATTCCTTCATATAGCTCTTTTCTTTCTTGGGATGGATAGAGACGACTCCATCAGAATACTGAATGGATGTGGTTTTCACACAATAATTGGAATGCAAAACCTCATTGATAGAAGTCTTTTGACAGTCAATGACTTAAATAAGTTGGAGATGCATCAGTTGCTTCGAGACCTTGGGAGAGATATCGTTCGTAGGGAATCGCAGGATCCTGGAAAACGCAGTAGGCTTTGGAATAACAAGGATTCTTTCAGAGTGTTGAACGATAAGACTGTAAGACATTTAGTATGTGTGTTCTGCCCGTCATTGTCCTTCTTTGCTGTGCCATACCCTCACAATTTATTTATTTCTTTCCAAATTTCCTGTTAGGGCACTGAAATGATTGAAGGGATCAGCCTTGACATGCCTATGTTGATGGAAGATAAATCAGCCAAAAGATTTTTCAGTGGCTCGAAAAGCCGCTGCCTAAAAGATTGTGTAGAGAACTGTGCAGATCATAATGTTCCGCTGCAACAGCCCTCCTCTGGCTTTTATTCATGGCCTTCAATAGACACTTCATCAAGAAACTCAAACTACAGCATAGGAACTGATGCATTTACGATAATGCGAAACCTAAGGATGCTCAAACTAAATGATGTGAACCTCAATGGATGCTACAAAGAATTTCCCAAGAGATTAAAATGGCTGTCTTGGCGTAAATGCCCTTTAAAATCCGTACCTGGTGACCTTTCCTGGGAAAGCCTTGTTTGTATTGACATGCGGTACAGCAATTTGCAACAAACATGGAGTGAAACCGAGGTATAAATCATCTTTTCTTTTCCTTTTTTTTCTCTTTCAGTAGTTTTCTTGGCTTAATGAAGATAGTAAATTCAGAAAAAGAAATTAATTCAATGCTTTTCTTCAATCAGCTTTTGAGATTTCTCAGGATTCTCAACCTTAGTCATTCTTGGGAACTTACCAGAACACCTAGCTTCGCTGGAATGCCCCGACTTGAGAAACTAATTCTTAAAGATTGTATTAAACTGGTTGATATTGATGAAACTATCAGTTGCCTCCGAGAAATTACCCTACTGAATCTGAAAGACTGCAAAAGCATCAGAAAGCTGCCAAAAAATATTGGTAAACTTAAAACTCTCAAGACACTTGATATATCCTTTTGCTCAAGCCTGGAGTGGCTGCCAATGGAGCTTAACATGATAGGTTCTTTGAAAGTTCTAAGAGCTGATGGAATTGGTTTAAACCAAATACTCTGTACCACCAACGAGTGGAAATCGTTACAGGCATTATTTTCATCTTGGATATCAAAGCCAAGAAACTCTCCTGAAATGTCGTGGGCCTTTTTACCTAGCTCTTTGGTGAGCTTGAGTCTTGTGAATTGCAGGCTGTCTGATGAATCTTTTCCCCAGAAGTTTAGAAATCTTCCACTGCTCCAAGAACTGGATCTAAGTGAAAATTCAATTAGTTGCCTCCCGGAGTGGGTCAAGAGTCTCCCTCAGCTCCAAAGCCTCAGTGTCAAGTCCTGTAAGATGCTCAAATCACTTACTGAGATGCCAATTAGCATTTCAGAACTGTCCATAGATAGTTGCTCGTCCTTGGAGATGATGACATACCAATCATTGCTATCGAAATATCCAATCCTGGGTCACGATTACAATTGTGACAGTCTAGTCATGATGCAGGGGAACTTTAAGTTAGAAGCTCTAGAAAATGCTGACCCGCAGATGCTTAAACGTTTTGGTCTGAATCTTGAAACTATGGAGAACGCTATGGTGAAAATGGACCTTTTCTCGAGTTACAAGATGAGAATGCTTCCATTGCAGGTTCTTGCCTCGCACTCTCCCTATGATTACCCCATCTATGTTTACAGTTGATCCTTAACGTTTGATTTCTGTGACTGGAACAGGGCTTATCCGAGCAAGGAATCTTTAGTACATTTCTTCCGGGAAACAAAGTACCTAGCTGGTTCACAAAGTTAAAAAATATGAATTCAGTAAGTTTTACCATATCTCAACCTCTCAACAATATCCAAGGCCTATCCATAGCCATTGTGTATACAAGTTCTGAAAGTCAAGAGGACGAGTTCTCAAGAGCCTACTGGCGCACACACCAGAATATCGTACACAATAGGACTAAAGATTTGAAGTGGATCCACATTCCAAGAGTTTTCGGCGTGCCAGAAGGTAATGAAGAAATAACATGGTTAAGTCACTGGAAATTTGGAGACCTGCTAGAGGATAGAGATGATATTTCTATTTTAGTGAGTCTGAATAGCCTGAAGGTAAAGGAACTTGGCATCGACCTTGTTTGTAACGAGCAAGAGCAGAGTGACCCATCAAACTGCAACGATGCAAGCCAAGTTCCCAACAATAACAATAAACCCTGTGTAATCTCGCAAGTGGGGTCGGGGGAGGGTAGTGTGTACGCAGTCTTACCCATACCTTTTGAAGGTAGAGATGCAAGTCAAGTTCCCATCTTTTCTAATGATAACGTGCCTGGAGATGTATCACAGCGCGGTAAAGTGTTTAAAATAGGGAGGTGATATACTTGATTAGTTATGGTAATTGGTAAGATATTGACATGACATAAACCAATAGTATGTTGAAATTATTAATGATTCTAATGATTATTTTTGAAATCCAAATTAAATAGAGACTGGAACAGAGGCTTCAACGGACTAAAATATTGTGGCAAGATATATGTACCACCATTTTTTCCTAAAAGGAACCTCTTTGAAATGGTACCTTGAAAGAGATACACTACTAGAAGAAGATGAGAAAGGATAGAGAAGTCAAAGGGAGAGAGATTAACGTATGAACGAGAAAAGGAGAGATTTTTTCCTGAAAATTGGGTGGGCATAGTTGGGCAAACTCGAAATTCGAATTTTTTGAATTTTTGGTTTAGATTTTCGGGTAACGGATTGGATTTTGGATTTAATTTTTTAATATTTGGATTTCCGATTGGATATTGGATATGGTACTTTGAATTTTTGGATATCCGAAATTCTTATACTTTTATATTTAGTTCATTATCCATATGTCAATAGTAATAAGTTCAATACCCTATCCATTACATATTATCTCATATATTCAATATTAACTAAGTTACTGTAAGAATACTTTCTATTTGGACATGGTTTTAATATTTCTATTTCTTATCGGCGTATTAATGTCTCTATTGTTTTTTTTTTTAATAATAATTTCATCACTTGAATACTTCATTTGGATGATTGCGGTGAGGATGAGGAACTTTTCATGCCAATTTAACATGAGTATTTCATTTGGATATTCATTTGTGCAAAAAGAAGAAACATCTCAACTTATAAAGTCAAAACCGAAAATCCAAAATATCCAAGACCGAACTTGAAAAACCAATCCAATCCGAACTTATTTGAATTCGATTTGGATTGTCATTTCTTCAATCCGAGAATATAAAATCCTACTATAACCAAAAAGTATGACCTTGTCTCGCTATTACTGTTAGAGTTTAAATTTTGTACACACAATACAATGTTAATCTTGTTTTACACTATTAAATAATTATCTCTGTTGTCGGATATATAACATATGTATCGCTATGTATATTGGCTAAAAAGGTAAACAATGAATTCGATCGGCTATTTGTGTAAAGATCCTTCTTTTTTCCATAATATTTTTTAGCGACGACATTTGTCTTTGTTTTTTGGACTGATAAAGATTAAATTAGGACCAAGTTTTAGAGATCACGAGCTATTCATATCTTAATTTCTTTAACGAATCGAGTCGATAAGTATATTAAGCACTAATTTGCAAAATCTTGTATCCTTCCCCAACCCAAACTGTATATTTTTTTTCCTGAATAATAAAAAATATGGGAGATATCGAACATGTGAAAGCTTTTTTTCTTTATGTGAAAGCTATTGAAAAATCAGCAACTTTAATTATTTATGCTTCCATAATTTAATATACCCGACTCCTATACTTTGTTATTTACACTTCAAAGACTTTTCCTTGTCTCCCGCTTAAATGACATTACAAATAATTAGATTCCCTCGGCTGAATACATTTTTATAATAAAAAGAAAAAGACAACTATTTGTTTTCTTATTAATTTGATACATCATTATGAGTAGTAGTGATGTTCAGTGTGCTAGTGCAAATGATTGATGCAACTTGAGAGTAGTTATATTCAGTGTTCTAGTGCACCCCCACTAAAATGAATCAAGAATTTTTGCTAATATAATACTTGCTCCCGTTTACAATTAGTTATTTTTTCAGATTTTCCTACATTGTGTTAGGAGTTTATGTGAAGAGATAGTAAAGATTAATATGGTCAATTTCATTACTCATTAATGTTAAAAGATAAATTTCTTAATCTGTGTGAAAACGTCCAAAAAGTACTTATTGTGGACAGGACGGAGTAGTATTGTTAGTCCTTGGAAATAGATAGCAAGGGATTATACAGTACTAAAAGAGGCCCATTTCAGAAGACAAATTAATTAAAAATGCTAGGTGCTTCAAAAGAATAAGAATTCATATGAAAATTGTTTGCCTCTAAGAACTTGGCCAAACAGGATAAAGAGAAGGCGAGAAGGCCTTTTAGGTGTTCCTTCATTTTTAATGTACTTAACTACTATTAATTAAAGTAAAAAGAGCGGCGTTTTTAAGGGAATATTGTAGTGCTCGTGACATAGTCCATTTGGAGTTTGAACTGTCAGATCAAAATTTAATCCAAGTTGGGTAATTCCTCTTTTTCTATTAACTTTGTAAAAGAAGTTTGCAATTTCATATATGTATTCATTATTGGGTTAACGCATTTGGTTTGTGAAATTCAATTAACGCTTTACACTTCAATTTGACAGCGTTGACTATTGAATTTTGCTGAGAATGTCTCTAAAGCAACTTTAGCGTTTGGTCGAGAGTTTTCCTATGAAAAAAAGAAAGTTAAAGAGACTTTCGAAAATTGTTAATTTGAGCCAAAAAATAGAACAAAAAATTATTTACCCTAAAATTTGGATAATAATTAAACTTATATTGTGGTTTTAAGCATATGTGATTTACTCAACCCCCAATTGATAAATATGAAGATAAACGATATAATTAAATTATAAATAAGGCAAACCAATGTTCAGACAGAACTCAACCCTCGAGTTGAAGTACTCTCGAACTGATAGGTACAAGAACAATTAGGAAACAGAGCAAGTTTGTGAACAATAATGTAACCGAGAAAGAAAGAATTATATTGCTTTGATCTCTGTGAATAATGATGTCCTACAAATGATTAGAACTCCCCTTTATGTAGCAGAGAAATTTTACTTATGGTATAACTCTAATTACAGAAGAAAATCACATAATTAGCTAATTAATCGCTTCTAATTTGATTCGTTCTGAGATTTACGTTGTGATCCTCGACAAGTCATAGATATCTCGCTCTTCCGTTATTATGACATCTCCGATATCACTCGGTGTTTGTTCCTCTTGGCTTCGATTGTTACCAACCTCGATCTCGAAAGATACTTCGATCTCGAACTCGATGCCTCAACTTCGTGATTTAGTCGAAGTCAACTTTCGATGCAACATTCCGATCTCGATCAAATAGTAAAATCGGGTGGCCCCGATTTCAACCATATACAGATAGTCCCCTCGTTTTTGAAGTGTAATGACAAGAAACGAATTGAGCCTTCAATTTTCCGGACCTCGACAAATTATGACATCGTCCCCATGACGTAAGCAATGGAAGTAACTGAAAAGTCCCGTCGCTACAGTTCCCAAAATCATTAATGAGCGTCAGTTGGTGGTCGGCCACTAGTGCAGTTGAACCGTCGCCGTAAATCCATAAATAGGCATTCTCCTTATTGAATCAAACTTTACTTTCACTTTCTTCTAATCTTCTAAGTTTTTACCTCTTCCAAGTTCTTCCTTTCTACTAATCTTCAGGTTTCACCGTCAATCTTCAAACACTAAGTCTCATTGTCTTCTTCCTTCTTTAAACTCATAAAAATGGCGAAAACATATAAAACAGTTCCTCAAAAGGAGAAAGCTTCTTCTTCAAGGTCGGCCGGTGACAAAACGCAGGTGGATTCGCTCCTTGAGGAGTGTGTTCCTGGTCCGTGTAGCCTTAAATTCGATTTCAAGATTGAGAAACCTTCCTCGGTCCTGGTCGATGCGATCATGTGTCGAGGTGCATTTGCTCGATAACTGTGGGGTACCTCGAGCAGATTAAGAGAGACTGCAACTGGGGGATAAAGTGGTAGTGATTCCATCCCCTGAAAAAAGTATTACTACCCACGTGGAAGGGTATCTAAGTGTTTACACTTACCCTTTCACGTTGGGTCCCCTCGACCCCGTCATCATCGACTCCTATCGTCAGTACCAGATAACCCTAGGCCAAATCCATCCTTCTTTATGGCGAGTAGTCATCATGCTTTGATTATTTTCAAGAAAAGCCGAGGGGATGTCATTCACCCTCGACCACCCATTAGGTTATACAGCTCCCGTATCTATCGGGGGTTAATTAAACTTTAGCGTCGAGCGACCAAGATGTTATTCTCGAGTATTGACGAGGACAAGGATCGAGGCTGAATGGGTAGGTTTGTTCGAGTGAAGACCTACGACCTCATCTCGGTAGAGAAGATGTCATTTCCTGAGAAATGGAACATGAAGCGCAAGTATTATTTCACTGCTAGTTTCCATGCATTGTTTTGTTCCTTTGCTTTTTCTCATTAATGCCTTCTTTTGTAAAGGCTCCTTGGATGCCTCGTGCGATCCCTGATCTCGAGAGTTAGGTCCGGAGACTAGTCTCAACCTCCACTTACGCCGAGCGTTGTTGGCGCAATTTAGCAAAAGGCCGATGGTAGGCCAAGAACCATGGTAAGCTCCTTTTTTACATATAAGATGAATTGGTCACAATATCCTTTTATACTCATCATATTTTCATGTGTTGTAGGCCTGAGCAAAGATGCGGTCAGGAGGCCTGCGTTTGGCGAGGAGGAGGCTTTAGCTCCGATTCCGAAACTAGCAAAAGATAACAAGAGAAAAAGGGCCTCGACCTCCGAGGACCCAAATCCCAAGAAGAAAAAGAGTTCAATTAGAAAATCGAAGATGGATATTGCTTCCCTCCCTGCCCATGTAATTCAGGAGCTAAGGGAGGAAGAAGAAAAAGAAGAAGATGAAGATGGTGACTTGGTGCTAGTGACCCGAGTGAAGAAAACCATCAAGGCCCCTAAGTCCGCGGAATCGATGGTGGTTGGTGAGGCCCCGCCTCGTGCTGAGGAGGCCTTGAAAAATGATTCGGTCAAAGTCCCCAAATCGCCTGAGATCGAGGCTTTCTCCCGTCAAACTATGAGCATGTCCGAAGGGACCGGTCCTGAAACCCCTCGAGTTGAAAAAAATGCCCCAAGTGACTCACTTGGGGTAGTGACAATAGGTCATTCACCAACTCTTCCTGCCTTTTCCGAAGAGGCGATCCGGGATGCTCAAGATTTAAGAACCCCCGAAGTAGACGGAGTCCCCGGTGGGGAGGATCCAATATGAGATTGCTTTGCCGAGATCGAGGATGATTCTGACTTGAACGACGCATCCAGCCTCTTCGAAAAGGCTCAACGACTCCTGAACCATGTAAGTCTTAATTCCTTTATTGACGTTGTATTCTTATGTCTAACTTCCTTCCTTTTCCATACATGCTTTTTCAAAGTCCCGGACTGAATTGAGCCAATGTGAGGTCGACCTCAAAAGGCTTTTGGAGGAGAGGAATGTCTTCAAAATACTCTACGGGAAAAAAGATGAGGAGATTAAGGACCTCCGAGTCGAATTGGCTAAGGCTCACAAGGAGCAGACCGACTTGATCGAGCAGGTAATGTTACTCTTAAAGCTCATGTTCTTGATTCGGGGACGGAGGCTAATATTTCAATATCACAGCTGCAGAAAAATATCAAGAGGATCGAGTTGTTCCGAGAGGAGATCAAGACAATTAAGGCGGAGTCCTATGGGTGGAAGGGGGGCATGGACCGCCTTGCTGCAATAAAGAGACTGCTCTAGCCCGGTTGTCATCGGTCGAAGACCAGCTTCGAGGTATGAAGTAAAAGAGCTCGGCTCAAGCAAAGAAGATATAGGAGATCAAGGTTCAGTTGGCTTCTAAACTCGCAAAGGCCCAAGATGAGGACAAAAAATCAAAAGCCGAGGCTGATAAGATGGTGGCCATTTATCGGGCTGATGCTGAAGCCGCTCAAGTCCAAGTGAGGGTGGATGACGAGACTGCTCAAACTCGAGCACATTGGATTGCCTTTGAGTACTGCTGTTAATAAAAGTTATGAAATACTTTTTCCCACCGCGAGATGGTATTGACTTCATGTCGCAAATATCTGTGTGAATTAAGTCTAAAGGATTTGAATTCCTTTCAACTGACTTATAAGGATGCTTAACATACTTTGATTCCACACATACTTGACATTTCGAGTTATTGCATTCAAACTTAGGCAATACTTCCAAATTAATTATTTTTCACAAAGTTTTGAAGTTGACGTGGCCTAAACGTTCGTTCCATAAGTTATTTGACTCAAGCATGTAAGAAGAAGCTGAAATTTTATTCATATCAATGGCAATTACATTGAGTTTGAGAAGTCCCTCGGTAAGGTAACCTCTTCCTACATACATTTCATTCTTACTAACTACAACCTTGTCGGAAACAAAACACACTTAAAGCCATTCTTGACTAGAAGTGATGCCGAGACTAAATTCTTCCGCATTTCAGGAACATGAAGGACATCATTTTGAGTCACAATCTAGCCAGAAGTCATCTTCAAAGCTATCTTGCTTGTTCCTTCAATTTTTGCAGTAGCGGAATTTTCCATAAAAACTGCCTCGTTGGGTCCAACGGGAGCATAAGAAGTAAACAATTCCCTGTTAGCACAAACATGACGAGTTGCCCCCGAATCAAAACCATTTTCTAGGATTTCCGACCAAGTTGCATTCCGAAAGCATGGCACATAAATTGTCTATTTCATCATTTTTCCCGATCATGTTTGCTTCACTTTTCTTCTTGTCCTTCTTTGGTGCACGACGCTCAGCAGCCTTGTGTCCAACCTTTCCACAGTTGTGGCAATTACCTTTAAACTTCTTTTTGGTTGGGTAATTCTTTGGTCCAGACGACTTTTTCTCTTTTTGCTCATTGAAGTTTCCTCAACAATATTTACACCCATTATTGTTGAATTTCCACGAGACTTCTTTTCTACAGCCTTGTTGGCCTCTTCAATCCTTAGGCGAACAACAAGGTCTTCCAATGTCATCTTCTTGCGCTTATGTTTCAAGTTGGTTTTAGTGTCCTTCCACATCGGAGGCAACTTTTCAATAAATGCCGCAACTTGAAATGCTTCATTTATGACCATACCTACAATCATAAATTTAGAATTAATAATATAATCAATATATTTAATAAAATTATTGATTCGATTTATACCTTTGGCAAGGAGGTCATGAACGATGACTTGTAGTTCTTGAACTTGAGTTATGACAGACTTACTGCCAACCATTTTATAGTCCAAGAACTTTGTGATCACGCCCAACTATGCCTTATAAAAAGGACTAAGCGGACGTTGCAAATATAATCTGAGTATTTAGCCTAGAGTCGAATCCCACAGGGAATTAACCTATCAATTACCAGTGTCAGACTCACTTAATTCTTCATAATCAACTTCCTAAAGATTATGAATAACAATTGTTGGTGTTTCTACTAACTATAACTGAATGAAATTGAGTAAACTAAAAGCTAACTATTGTTGGGTTGTAAACAATTAAGAGAATGATCTAAGGTTGTGGTTTCCCCTTTTGACGGAATCCCTTCCTGTTATGTTTCATATAGTTATCGTCTCTATCAATCATGAGCACTCTTGTTACCGTAAATCTCTCCCGAGTAATTACGACAATTTACTAGACGCGCTCTCCCGAGTTACGCTAGCTAGCTTTTATTATAGCTCACTTTAGATTGCACCCAAGGTATCGGTATCCTTAATCCAACCTTTAAACCCTCGATTATGGATCCCTCCTATACTTTGGGAGTGGTGTCGTTCAACAACTACCTAAATATGTACTCTCTCCCGAGTAGATACACACTAAATAGGCACAGCTAATTGAGGGCCCTTCAATCAACTACAACAAGAACTTAGTTGAACAAATAGAGATTAAACCAAACAAACTATATTAATATAACAAGATTTTCATCCTCAACAGGTTCCACCAATTAGCTACTCATAATTGTGCTAAGGATAACAATAAGATAATTCATCATAAATGGGAAAAACACAAGGAAAAAAGATGAGATTTGATGCCCAATTGTCCTCTTTGCCTCTTGCCTCTCTTTTCCTTGAAATAAGACTCTAAACCTTGATATCTCTTCTTTTGGACGAGTTGGATCTTTTATAGGTTAAGTGAAATTATCCCCAAGCTTCCAATTTTACCTCTGAAATAACGTGTGCGGAGTTGGACTAGCGCGGTCGCGCTACTGGGCGCGCTATGGCCGTGCTAATGGCCTTTCAATTTGCCTATTGCACCTGGGCTAGCGCAGTCACGCTAATGGACGCGTTATGGCCGCTCTAGTGGCATATCATTCTGCCTTAGCACTTTTTCTTCCTTCTTTCACTTGCTCTTAACACCAAGGGGTCTTTCTCGCTTTAATTTATCTCCAATCACCATCCTAGGTCCTCATAAGCTCAACTTGCTCCTGCAAAACATAAAATCCACAATTAGAGTCATTTTAACATCATTTAACCTTCCTTAGACAGCGAAACATAATGAAGTTGGAGTGTAAATAGACGCTAAACTACATGAATCTAGCCTATTATCACTTTGCGGAAATAAACTTCTTTAGACCAACATCTTCCGTCTTGTACTTCTTTTCAAGAGCGTTCCACAACTCTTTCGAAGTTTTCATGACACTGTAAACGTTGTACAAGCCATCTTCCAAACAACTCCATATATAATTTTAGCACAAGAAGTCAGAATGCCTCCATGGCTCCGTGACCACAAATCGCTCATTAGCCAGAGTCTCCTCTCCCAATACTGGAACGTCCTCGCTTATAAAGCACTGCAGGCTGAGTGTGGTCAGGTAGAAGAATATTTTCTACTGCCAGCGTTTGAAGTCCACGCCGGAAAATTTTCCGCGCTTTTCTGTCGGTGCCATCGCCGGTGCAGGCGTTGTGCGACTTGAAGACGTCGTAGCCATTGCAGCAATAGTCATTCCAACAGAACCATTTTTTTATTCTGTACTTGTTGTCATTTTTCTGTAAAAGAAATTGACACAAACAAAATTAGTATCTCGGTGAAGTTTTTATATCTTCAAACCGTATACAAACAACCCAGTAGAAAATCACAAGGATTTTAATCTCGTATTGAGTAGAAAATCACTACGATTTTAGTCTCCCAAATCATAAAGTAAGATGAATACAAAAATAAATATTAAATTCCTTAAGCTTATTATCAAATTGTATTCAAAACCAAAAATCAGTAATCATTAGTTTAAGAAAACAAACAGAAAAAATTCGAGCCCACAAGTTTCTTGTGTGCCCTTACGGAATTTAATCCCCTCACAATTGCCCAAGGCTTCAGATTAATTCCTTCCCGGATAGAACAGAATAACTATTTTGTGATAGCGGCACTTCAAATCACAGAACTTTGACGAACTCAAATGGCGGAGCAAATCACACAAAATGCTTACGCTTTTGCTTTTGAAAACCAATGTAGAATGCAGAAGATTGAGGGTGAGATATTCAGAATTTTGGTGGTGGAAAACGAGGCTAATCCTCTCTATTTATAGTCAAGGAAGTTGAGTCCCAACAGGTGCATGTTCGTTGATAAGGTGTCTATTCAGCAGAAATTATTGAATGGAATGTTTGGTCGCGAACTCGGCCATTGGATTATCAATCAATCATATCAATTGACCAAATTCAAAGCTGAAGCCGAGCGGAGCCGAGCGACGACGACGGCGCAATGCATCACTTCTTCTTAACTCTTTAAGAGCTAGAAAATGTACTTCTCTATATAAGCACAAAGATTTTCTTTCCTTTTTCCAATGAGGGACAAAGTGCATTAGTAAAGTGAACTAATTCAAAATTTCATTTTCCTCCATTTCTTTTCCTACCATTTTCCTCTCACACCTATTTTGTTTTTAATAACAAAATCCAACAAACATCACTACCAAAATCAATTAAAATAGCTAGTATGATTAATATGTGACAACATTTGGGCAAAGCATTCCATGCTCAAATAGTTATATTTAGAAGAGAGGACACCATAATTTGTGATAGAAAATATTTCTACGAAATTCTTTAATATCATAATAAACTCAAGTTTTGCTAGATCTTATTGACCTCTCTCGTGGCTTACATCTCTCATTTTTTTTTTTGTAATATTTTTTTACCTACTGTTTTTATTAATGCAGATAAAGACAATTTGATAAATTTGTTCTTTTCTAATGTTAAATTTTATATATTATTTATTTATTGTACTCGACAATACATCCTTTTCTGAAAATGCCCGTCTAGCTAAATACACCAGCGTCCAAGTAAGGCCATTGATTGGCTAATCAAAGAAGCTAAGGGTAACCATTGATGTTCTTGGTGAGTTTGTTGGTTCTCACTTTACTGTAATAAACTTAATCCCAAAATGCACTGTTCATTTGAAGGCTATAAAGAAGAGAGAGAGAAATATTATGTGGTAAAATTACTAGATCGTGGCGGATTCTCATAGGAGGATGACAGCAGAGGAGGGGGTGGCGATGAGGGAAGCTGTTGAGCTTCCTTGAGAGATATAGGTGGATGATGTGGGTACGGATGGAGAAATGATGTATTGATAGTGAAGATACAACAGAAATTGAGGGTCTTTTAGTAAAATTCTGTTAAACTGTACATATCATTAAAATATGCGCTCTGCATTGCTTTTCTCTTTTCTTTTTTTGAAATTGCAAGAGGATAAAGTTATGTGTTTTACTTTTAAATACTTTCATAAGTACAAAAGCTCCTGAATTTAAAGAATTATAGTCCATCAACCTATCCTTTTACCATCAAGCATTTCATGCTCACATGTTATTATTAGATGGTATCTTGAAATTAAAAAAGGGCACCATAATTTGTGATTTAGAAATTGTTTAATTTCTTAATGTCGTGTGTTTTTATAATATCATTCCTATGTGTTACTATATACCCCAGGTTCCTCATGCTTCTCTTTATCTTTTTCATCCATATAAAATTTACTCGCTAATAGCTTTAAAAATTTGCAGTTTGAGTTAAGTTTATCTTTGCGCATCAAAGCAAACCAATTTTAAAATTTTATCAAATTACTGTCATTTTAACTAGGGAAAAGGTATTATATGTCTCTCTACTTTAATTAATAGTTTAAAAGTGTCTCTCTTATACTCTCAGCCCAATTAAAGGCCTACCGATATCGAACCTGATAAATTACCTTTTCTTTGGACGGTTGTCCGCTGTATCAATTAGGCATTATTTAAAAATGACACAGTGGAAATTACTAACCCAATCCATTATTAAATAACTCATGACATGTTACCCAGACCCGTTTTTTTCGTTAATATATAAACTCTCAACCTGGTTATTATAGAAAGAAGGTCATAATTCTCTATTGTTCTGAGAGTTAAGTGGATAGGCGATTTTGGGCGTGAAGTTCTACTACCGAATTGGCTGTAAAATTCTTCATAGGTAAAACTTTTCTACTGCTATTAAACTTTGATTTCGTTTTCTTCTTCTATTTTTTCTTCATTTCTTGTATTTATCTTGATTTATGTTCTAGGGTTTGTGTTACTACTGTTAGGGTTTCTGTTTGTACTTTGACGATTATCTATTCCAGGTGGCTTTTAGAATATAAATATTTGTGTTGATTCTGATTTTACTAATGATTTAGTTCAGTGTAGTTGTTATTCTTTTTGTTTGCATTTTTGTTTTTATTCCACTTCTCATCGGTTTTTGAGTTTTTGTTGTTCTGGTTTGTGAGTTGGGTTTATTTGTGGTATGTTGTTTCTGATTTGTGGGTTAGGGTTCACGAGTTCTAAAGCTGAAGTTTCTTAGTTTATGTTTTTCAATGGTTTTTTTGTTGTATATCTTTTGGGGGTAGGGGTATTTCACTATATTATTGTTGTTTGTAGCAGAAATAAGGGCATATAATCCCCAATTTGGCATGCATGTGCCTTTAAGAAGGTGAGACATTACTGATTTTGTATTTTTATAATATTGTCCTCCGTATACTTTGGTTATTGAGGCTCGCACAACTATCTCTTTCTTTGAGTGAGACTTCACAAATCTTTTATTCATTTCTATTCTACTTTATCTGAATCATGTGCATGCCCTTATCATTTTTACTGGTTTCTAGTTGGGAAGAGTGTCCTGTGGTTTCCTTTTCTAACTTAACAACACTCAATTCTCGAATTGCATTTACAGGTGAATCTGGGAAAATTTCATCTTCCCGCTCTCAATACCCATATGAATAAATCTTTCAATGGTATGAAATCATACTTAAGATTTGACTAAAAGCTTATTTCATACAAAATTTAAACTTTACACCATCAACAACAAACCTTAGACTTAGGGCATTTATAGAACTTCCTTCCAGAATCAGAAATAATTGTGGGAGTTATCTGGCTGGCTATCATACCACAATGGCATCTAATCTGAGACGAAGAACTCCCTTGTGACATTTTACATGAACCAAAATCAAGGCAGACGAGGAGCGAAGAGAGCAGAATTTTTAATTTTTTTAACTAAACCCTAGATGTTACAGGTATGGAGGTTTTAGGAAGAAGAATACATTAATGTGAAGGTGACTTTCCAATGTGGCTTTTTAATTGACACGATGGACAACTGCCCAAAAAAGGGGTCATTTAATCGGGTTTGCTAACGGTAAGCCTTTAATCGGGCTAGAGTATGACGGGGGACACTTTTAAACTATTAACTAAAGTAGAGAGATATATCAGTACCTTTTCCCTTTTAACTAAGAAGTCGAGTAAAAGTCACATCGAATGTCGGCCGAACTTAATTAGTTTTGGTTTAAATCGTATATTTATCCTTAAAGAATTCATTTAGTACGTATAAATTATTATTTTAAAATTCAGTAGCTCGAAATACTAAAATTTCGAACTCATACACTTCAAACCTTTAACTGCATTAGTTAAATTATATCTTATCAATCTAGCCCTTCCTGATATGACCTTTAACTCTACTTTCTAAACATAAGCTAGTTGGGATTTCAAGACGCTTGTAAACACAAAATATTTGTGTGGCGAAGTTTAGTTTGCGTCCGAATTTTTGATAAGGCTACTTTGCTGCGTGTTGAGATTTCAGTGTGTATGAGAATATTGTTGCTGAAAGAGGAAACAAATAAAGAGAGTATCCAATTCCCATCCTTGAAATGATCGTTTTTACCTAAACATCTAGTTGTTGTCATCTCCTTCAAGTATGCAATAGATAGCACATATACATACTTTTAGTTCCCTAACGAATTTAGTACTCCTAATGACAAACAAGTCAAAGAAAATAAAAAGAGAAGGTAAATGAGAACAGATAAGGCAAAAAGAGGAATGTGATAGTTAAAAAATGAAAAAGAACAAAAGAAGTGCTCCATCCTATTCATTTTACGGGATACTATGTTTGATTCAACATGAAATTTGTGAGAAAAAAAATAAAAGTGAAACTTGTAATCTTTAAACATGACATAATATTACAACAACAACAACAAACCCAATATGATCCCAACAGGTGGGGTCTGGAAAGGATAGTCTGTACGCAGATCTTGACTGTTTCCAATAGACCCTCGGCTCAGGAAGGATAAGAAGAAGAAGAGAAAATCAATGAAGGAAGAAAGAAAGAAGAGAAAAGAAAAGGGAGAGATAAAGGTAAGTAGTACCAAATAATAGCAACAGAGAATACAATACCTGAGGCGAACAAAACCACATAACGTAATAAAAATCTAAGAATATGAAGGGACATGCATGCTACTAAGACTATTCGTGAACAACTAAAAACTACCCACTAACCTTCTACCTTAATCCTCAACTTCCACACCCTCCTATCACGGGTCATGTCCTTAGTGAGTTGAAGCAGCGCCATGTCCTATCTAATCACATCTCCCCAGTACTTCTTAGGGCTACCTCGACCTCTTCTCAAACTCTCCATGGCCAACCCCTCACACCTCCTGACAGGAGCATCAATGCTTCTTCTCTTAACATGTCTGAACCATCTCAGCCTCGACTCCCGCTTCTTGTCCTCCACGGAGGCTACTCTTTACTTTGTTCCGGATAGCTTTATTCTTAATCCTATCTCTCCTAGTACACCCATGCATACATCTTAACATCCTCTGCTACTTTCATCTTCTGCATGTGGGAGTTCTTGACTGGCCAACACGCATCCCCATACAGCATAGCCGGTCGAACCACCACTCTATAAAACTTACCCTTAAGTCTTGGCGGTACATTATTATCATATAAAACACTGGAAGCGAGCCTCCACTTCATCCATCCCGCTCCGATGCGATGTGCGACATCTTCGTCAATCTCCCCATTACCCTGGATAATAGACCCAAGATACCTAAAACTCGCTTTCTTAGGGATAACTTGAGCATCAAGCTTAACCTCTACGTCTGCTCCATGGGTCCCGTCACTGAATTTGCACTCCAAGTATTCTGTCTTGGTTCTACTCAATTTGAAACGTTTAGACTCCAAGGTCTGTCTCCAAACCTCCAACCTCGCTTCATCTCTGCTTCGTGTCTCGTCAATCAACACTATATCATCGGCAAAATAGCATGCACCAAGGCACCTCCCCTTGGATGTGTCGCGACAGTACATCCATCGCCAAGGCAAATAAAAATGGGCTAAAAGCTGATCGCTGGTGCGACCCCATCACCATAGGGAAATGCTCTAAGTCACCACCCACAGTCCTCACCCGAGTCTTAGCATCATCATACATATCCTTAATCACCCTAATGTACGCTACCGGAACACCGCTAACCTCCAAACACCTCCATATGACCTCCCTCGGGACTTTATCGTACGCTTTCTCAAGGTCAATAAACACCATATGCAAATCCTTCTTCCTCTACCTGTACTGCTCTACTAATCTCCTTACCAGATGAATCGCTTTTGTAGTCGAACGCTCCAGCATGAATCCAAATTTATTCTCGGAAATAGACACGCACCTCTTCACCCTAGCCTCCACCACCCTCTTCCAAACCTTCATAGTGTAACTCAACAGCTTGATACCCCTATAATTGTTGCAATTTTGGATATCACCCTTGTTCTTGTAAAGCGGAACCATCATACTCCGCCTTCATTCTTCTGGCATCTTGTTCGTCTTAAAAATAACATTAAACAGCCCAGCGAGCCACTCCAAACCTGCTCGCCTTGCGCTCTCCCAGAATTCCACGGGAATTTCGTCTGGCCCCGTCGCTCTGCCCCTGCACATCTTACGCATCGCCCCTTCCACCTTCTCTACCGTTATCCGTCTACAGTACCAAAATCACGCCAACTCTCGGAGTACTCCAACTCACCCGGCACAATGCGTCTATCCTCATCCTCGTTCAACAATTTATGGAAGTATGTCTGCCATCTTCTCCGAATAAGTACCTCATCCATCAACACTTTGCCATCCTCGTCCTTGATGCACTTGACTTGGTCTAAGTCGTGGGCTTTCCTCTCCCTCGCCTTGGCTAACCGGCACAACTTCTTGTCCCCGCCTTTTCCCCCGAGCTCCTCGTACAAACGAGCAAACGTCGCGTTCTTAGACGTCGTAACTGCTAACTTCGCCTCTTTCTTTGCCTTTTTGCAACACTCCCGATAAGTCCTTTTTCCCTCCTCGTTTGTACTCTCCACTAGCTTCAAATAAGCAGCTTTCTTAGCTTCGACTTTACCTTGAACCTCCCCATTCCACCACCAGTCACCTTTGTGACCCCATGAGAGCCCTTCGTGACCCCTAAGACCTCTCTAGCAGCTACCCTATTGTAATTCGTAGTTGTGAACCACATACTAGACGCGTCCCCCCTACTCCTCCAGGCCCTCATAGCCAACAACTTCTCCCATAACTCCTGAGCTTTGTCCTTGGTCAAGTTACCCCACTTGATCTTAGGTTGCATGCACCCCGCCCTCTTCGTCCTACTCCTCTTGATCTCTAGGTCCATAACTAGGAGCCTATGTAGGGCCGTGAGGTGCTAACTTGGGATGACCTTACAGTCAGTGCACAGATCTTTATCGCATTTCCTGCAGAGAAGAAAATCAATATGAGTCTTGCCCATTGAATTCTTGAAAGTGACAAGGTGCTCTTCCCTCTTCGGAAAACTCGAGTTAGCTATAACCAAATCAAAAGCTCTAGCAAAATCCAACAGTGAATTACCTCTCTCATTCCTATCCCCAAAACTGCACCCGCCATGCACATCATCATAACCCCTAGCACTAGCCCCAATATGATCATTGAAATCTCCGCCAATGAACAACTTCTCTGTGTGCGGGATACTACGCATATCTCGTTCAAATCCTCCCAGAATTGCTTCTTGACCTTCTGGTCCAAACCTACTTGAGGAGCGTATGCACTAATCACGTTTACAGTAAACCCACCAACTACCAGCTTAATACTCATCAACCTATTATTTACCCTCCTAACCTCGACCACGAGCTCCCTGAGGTCCTGTCAACGAAAATACCTATCCTATTCTTACCCCCAGCGCTTCCTGAGTACCATAGTTTAAACCCGTCTACATCTCGTGCCCTAGTACCCTTCCTTCTAGTCTCCTGAACACATGCTATGTTGATCTTCCTCTTCTAAAGAATCTTACCTAACTCTATAGATTTTCCCGTCAACGTCCCAATGTTCCAAGACCCAACTCTCAACCTAGAGGCTTTCTTACCCCCCCTCCCCCCCTTCCCACCCCTGGATCCCACCCCAGCCTCATCCGAGGACATGACCTTACACTCACATCGTTCACTACCGCCACTAATATTAAATATATCATAATACATGTGTAAATGTAAATAATTTATTAGGATAAAGCGAGAAATCAAAGTTAAATGATTCATGTTTAAAAAAAATTACATTAAACTAAATAATATTTTTATTTAAAAAAAAGATCACGTAAAAGGATGAAGGGAGTTTCTTTTCGCCGAGGAAATAAAGAAAAAGCAAAAGACCTTTTCCCGACGGAAATAAAGGAAAAGATAAAGCAAAAGAAAACTCCGAAAAGTAATGGCCAGAAAAGGCCCTCGGCGTTACTCATGAGTCATGTCAAAGATTCAACAATGTGGAAGTTGGAACCGACAAAATATATTGTAATTTGTAAGTGATTTATTTGGTTATTTTTACATATATTAAAGAATTATTTTTTAATATTAATTAATAATAAAATTGATCACATTAATATTTACTATTTCTTCACATAAATATTTCTAACACATATTCCAACATTATTTACTTTAAGGACAATATAGAAAAAAAATAATCATTCTTAAAATATGAAAAAATCACTTATTTTAGAATATAAAAAATCACTTATTGTGGACAGAAGAGAGTATTATTTAGTGGGCGTTTGGACATAAGAATTGTAAAATTCCAAAATAAAAGTAAAAAAAATTTCAAGTGAAAATGGTATTTGAAAATTAGAGGTGTGTTTGGACATGAATATAATTTGGGTTGTTTTTGAAGTTTTGTGAGTGATTTAAGTGAACATTTTGAAAAATAACTTTTTGGAGTTTTTCAAAATTTCAAAAATTCCAAAATCCATTTTCAAGTGAAAATTAAAAATTTTATGATCAAACACAAATTTAAAAAAAAAAAAAATCTTATGTCCAAACGGGCTCTTAGATCAATAAGTTCTGTATTGGGAAAAGTAATTCAGATAATGCATCCAAATTGTTGCGATTGCACACCAACCCACACTGCATTCCCTCCGCAATCAATACTTTCGAATCAGATAAAGAGTATATTTAGTGGGTGTTTGGACATAAGAACTGTAAAATTTCAATTTAGATTGCTTAACTCACGTAAAAGATATCTGAAATTTAGAATTGTGTTTGGATATGAATATAATTTTGGGTTGTTTTTGAAGTTTTGTGAGTGATTTGGAATATTTTGAAAAATAACTTTTTGAAAATTTCCAAAATGCACCTTCAAGTAAAAATTGAAAATTTTATGAACAAACACAGATTTCGAAAAAAAATAATTTTTTTCGAAAAAGGGAAACATTTTTTTATGTCCAAACGGACTCTTAACATCTCTTTTTTCTCATTTTGAAAAGAACGATTATGTTCTACGGCGTCCTAAACAAAATTGAAATGTTTCCAAATACTACAATGTAATATCTGTAGATGATTTATACAGCTGACTCGACTTATTCAAACTTAATATAATTGATTGAATCATATGATATAATTTTAATGCTAATTTGCTACGCTTCCCTCGCGTCTACAGTTAAAAAAGATGTTTAACTATCCACATCGTTATTTATCATGAATTGATCTTTTCCAAAGCAGACCAAATCAAACCTCAAGTATAGCCATATTTTTCAAACTCAAACAAGTTAGGGTGGTCTAATGACTTTTTCAATGTTCATATCCCTCGCCTTAAAACTATATCCATACAAAATTGAACAAAAAGTATAATACCATTACGATAATGCTTACAAAAGAATTTATATAAGTGTTAAAGCTACCAAAATTATTATATCAAACGTAAGTATTTTAGCATAATATGTGGATTAAGGAATTGTTTTGCATGCCTAACCGAGAGATATTCCAAGCAATACCTAAACTCTAGAGAGAAGTTTGGCATCTCAACTTAGAAGGTGTTTGGGTAAATTTAAAACCGAATCAATCCGGGTTTTGAGCATCTTTTGCTTATTTTGGTGTTTGGTGACATTGATTTAAAAAAAAAAATCTATTACTTGTGTTGTTTGTACATCATGTCCTTTTATAATTTTGAATTTAAGAAAATGACTTTTTTAGATCTTTTATATGTAAAAAATAGATCTCTTGCGTGTAAAATAGAACTCTCATGTGTAAAAAAAGAAGCAGGGTTACCAAACTAAAAATAAGTTTGTACCCACTTATCCCTGTTACTTTCAACGATTCAAAACAAGTCAAAAAAGCTAGAAACTGAGAGTAGTGCGGTTTACAGGCTATTACATAGTGGGATTTTATGCAATGCGCATACAGTGTTCACCATTTTAAACTCACCCGAAAGACAAAGACTGTGACAAAGATTGTAACGGCTGCGGGTTTTCCCGGAAGCTTCCAAAGAACTTTAGTCAAATTACTAATCCTTACTATATCCAAACAACTTTAGGAGTATCTTAACAAAAATTAAGCATATTCATTACTCCCTCCGGTTCACAATAAGTGACTAATTTGCTTTTAGCACGCCAATTAAGAAAATACTAAATTCTATACAAAAATACCTATTATAACTAAACTACCTCTAATTAAATATTTAATGTGAGCAAAATGAAAAAGGAAACTGATCACTTATGAACCGGAGGGAGTAATTTTCAGTTTCAATATTTCTATAAGACCACGTAACTGCTTATTATTAGCCCAGCCACTTAAACATGATTTCAAGCACCTGAAGAACTACTTTAATTTTTCTAAGCCAAACTGGCTACAAGAGAAAGGAAAATCATTTCCACCATACATACAGAGTAAAAAGGTGTTTTTTTCTTTCCGCAAAGTAAAAGGTTTACTAGTTAGACTAATTCAAACTTGAATTATTCTTTTTAATTATTTAAAATTTGATATTTATTAGTTTATTTAATTCACGTCTAATCTAATTTATAGTAAAAATATAAAAATTATTTTTTTAATTTTTAGTTAAATTAGATTTTGTACTAAAATATTATAAGATATTGCTAGCTTATTTTATTTTAGGGAGAAGATAACAAATAATTTTCCTCCAGTTACTCGAAATACTCCAATATATAAGGGAAGTTTCAGCTTAACTTCCTCCCAAGACATTCGAGACACACACTTAGGTCCCCTATTCAACTTTTCACATTCCCCGAAACACACACACGCACACACACAGAGCTGCTTCAAACGAAACTCATTTCTCCGAGAAATGGCGGTGAATGGACTGTGTACGTCAACCGAAGATTTCCTAAAACGGTGCGAGCAGTCCGGCGATGCTGCTTACAGTACCCTCCGATCACTCCTTGAGCGATTGGAGGATCCGGTTACCCGGAAAGAGGCTCGGATCTTCCTCGCTCTTCTTCAGAAACGTTTTGCTACTAAAGAAGCCTCCGATCAATGCCTTCGAACTTACCATTTCCAAATTCAAGATATTGTCCTTGAGCAATATGAAGGTCCTCTACTTTTCTCTCTTTTGTATTGATCAATTTTTTATGTACTTTTGATTCTCACATTTGCTTGTATAATTATTTTTTAATAATATACGTGGATGTGTATGTACGCGATGGTACGAGGATTGTACAGTTGTGAAAAAGCAGGTGGATCAATTTTTTATTCCTCATAATATTTCGTCGTTTTCCCGTTTTAAATCTGTAGCTTCTTCGTCAGAATTGTCGCTTCTATATTTGGTCAAAAATGAGGTTCATGAGCTATTACTTACTTTGTCCAAAATCTTTTGGTACTATTACTATGTGTATAGTTACAGTATTTGTCTTTGACTATAATTTTTTCAAACAATTCTGGAATTTATACTTACCGTATTTTGTGTAAATTTTAAATATGTATCAAAATTCTGTTGCTCTTTTAGGAAGGAGGGAATAGTACAGTTTAAGATTATCATGGAGTAATTTTTCTATGAATGATTTGTATTTAAAGGTAAAAAAAGTTTAGGTTCAGCAATTTTTATTTTGTTTTTAAGGAAATAGAGTTGTTCAAACTGAGCGATGACTAATATAGCCGACCCGCGTAGCTTGGGAATGAGGATACTTATTGTTATTGTTGTTGATTTAAGGAATAAGAGGTATTTAAACGTAGTGAAGATTCAGCCGATCTGACTAGTTTGAGAGCGAAGATAGTTATTGGTTGTTGTTGATCTAAGGAATAAGTGTTAAGATATGAGAGCCGAAAGGGGATGTGAAGAAGGGGGAGAGGACTCACAGTTCCTGGTTTCATCCATCAGGTACACTAGGAAATGTGAAGGGACATCTTAGGTGGATCTTGATTTATCAATGATGCCTTTTTGTATATTCTACTGCAAAAGAAAGGATTGGCTTAAATGTAAACCTTGTTGAAGCAAGCTGTTCCTTTCTTAAACCAAGGAGATGAATATTAGGAGGATCATCTTCTATAGGTGTTCCATTAGACTTTTTGGAAACTTAAATTCGGCAAGTTAAGCTTGTATTCAGAATGTGTACACTGAGCATAAAGTTGTTCAGCAGAAGGGGTATCTCAAGTATGGAATAGAACTCTGGATCCTTTCATTCCAACTTCCAAACTCTGTGCGTGTTCACTCTTTCTTTCTGGTCCACAGCCTCTGTAACTTTCTCATAGTTTTTACTTTAGTTGTTCTAATGCCATTCAGAGATATTGCCCTAGAAAAAAGATAAACAAAAATTAATTTTGTTGAGAGACTGCTTCTCTTATACGCCTGTCTGTTTATTTTTTGTAGGTTTCCAGAAGCGAAAGAAACTGACAATGATTGTCATCCCCAGTATTTTTATCCCAGAGGATTGGTCCTTCACCTTTTATGAGGGACTAAATAGACACCCTGATTCCATCTTCCAGGACAAGACAGTTGCCGAGCTGGGATGTGGAAATGGATGGATATCCATTGCCATTGCCGAGAAATGGCTACCATCAAAGGTTGTGCTTATCAATAACCGTATTTTAGAATTCCTCTTGCAATTTTGAGATACAGGAAATGATGCTTTTGTTTAAGGTATTGCTTACAAATACCCTTTACTTTAATATTGTTTTACAGGTATATGGGCTTGATATAAATCCAAGAGCAATAAAGATCTCGTGGATAAATTTGTACTTGAATGCTCTGGATGACATTGGCGAACCAATATATGATGATGAAAAGAAAACACTACTAGATAGGGTAGAGTTTCACGAGTCTGATCTGCTAGCTTACTGCAGAGATAATCACATCGAACTTGAAAGAATTGTTGGATGCATACCACAGGTATTGCTACAACTAGCATGCCATATTATGGTTATCTACCCAATTTCCATTGTGCCTCTTTAATCTCAACGGAAAGCTAGAATTCTGAGTATGTTTTGGTCATTTTGATGGAAGTGTATGGTCACATATTCTGATTTTATGCATTTTTGTTGGATGCAGATTCTTAATCCAAATCCAGATGCAATGTCCAAGTTGATTACTGAAAATGCTAGTGAAGAATTTCTGCATTCGTTAAGCAATTATTGTGCGCTTCAGGTTGGCATTGATTGATAGAAAATGCCCTTGCTTCTTTCCATGCTGAAACTGTTTTTATTAAATCATTTTTTTAAAATCATGTCTAGGGCTTTGTTGAAGATCAGTTTGGCTTGGGGCTTATTGCAAGGGCAGTTGAAGAAGGTATTTCTGTCATAAAGCCATTGGGCATTATGATCTTCAACATGGGAGGCCGTCCGGGGCAAGGAGTTTGCAAACGGTTATTTGAGCGCCGTGGTCTTCGTGTTAATAAGCTCTGGCAAACTAAAATTCTTCAGGTGAGTGAATTCTCTTTTATTGAGATAACAGTTACAACAGACTATGCCTCTAAACAGTAGGTTAATGCAGGCAGCTGACACTGATATATCAGCTCTAGTTGAAATTGAAAAGAGTAGCATGCACCGGTTTGAATTTTTCATGGGACTTGTTGGAGATCAGCCAATATGTGCTCGAACAGCATGGGCTTATGGAAAGGCTGGTGGTCGTATCTCTCATGCTTTATCTGTGTACAGCTGTCAACTTCGTCAGCCAAATCAGGTAATTGAAATTGAGGATATACAACTCAGAGCATTGCAAATAGGCTTAAAACTGATTCTGCTGAATTGACAGGTCAGAAAGATATTTGAGTTCATAAAAAATGGATTCCATGATATCAGTAATTCTCTGGATTTGTCATTTGAGGATGATGCAGTAGCAGATGAAAAGATTCCTTTCCTAGCTTATCTTGCTAGCGTGCTTAAGGAGAACTCTGTTTTCCCATATGAATCACCAGCAGGAAGTAGATGGTTCCGCAATCTGATTGCTGGCTTTATGAAAACATACCACCATTTTCCTCTTACTGCTGACGTAAGATTGTTTAACTTTGTTATTTTTCTTTATGCAAGATTCTTTTGCTAAAATATTGGAGTTTAAGAAGGGTTGCTGCCTGATATGGCCTTGTAGAGAACGCTATGTGTGGATATGGAGT
Organism: Nicotiana undulata; assembly: GCA_005239495.1. Taxonomy (NCBI): domain Eukaryota; kingdom Viridiplantae; phylum Streptophyta; class Magnoliopsida; order Solanales; family Solanaceae; genus Nicotiana; species Nicotiana undulata. The sequence continues at coordinate 50,552 of ML255354.1, forward strand.
GTGTTATGTGAATGTTAGCATATAGTTTCCACTGAGACAGTCATAGGATATCACCTATGTCCATAATTGCCATATTTCTCTCCGGAGTAATCTAGAAAAGCAAGTTATTTGAGTTTTCCTGCTCAATGCTTTCACCAACACGAGTTAGCCGTGCAAAGTTGCAATTTTTGGTGTGAAATGCAAGTTATGCACTGAATGCTGTAGTTTTCATGGAAAGGCATCAAGGGGAACTGTAAGGTCTATGGAAAATGTAATGCATCTAGTAATTTTCTTAGTCACTGCAAGCCATGTAACTAGGAGTTTTTCCGATAAGTCATGCAACAGACTCATCTTTAAAGAAGTATCTAGATTTCAGTTTTTAAGACTTGGGCTGGGGGCTTAAGTGGAAGCATCTTTTCAGGGTTGGTTTCTGCAAAAGTATAATTGCATTTATTATGTGTTCTAACATGGGCTTCTCAATTTTGTGCCAGAATGTCGTTGTCTTTCCTTCAAGGGCCGTGGCTATAGAGAATCTGTTGCGGTTATTCTTGCCACATCTAGCAATTGTTGATGAGCAACTGTCAAGACACCTGCCTAGGCAATGGCTGACATCATTAATAATTGAGGTACTTGCTCTCCATCTCCGTTGAATATAATCCTTACCATTTTTTCTAAAAGATCATGTAATTTCACTAGCCTGATGAACTTATGCACAGTTCTCTATGAATACCAAGTTTACTAATGTTTAACTACTAATAGTAGGCGCAGTGAGTACTTGAAGGGATATGTTGATTCATCTTTCATGAGCATTGTTATAGGTTTATTGTTAACAATGTTGAAATCTCGCTTTCATGCAGAAAAGTCAAACTGATAGTAGTTCAGAGGATAACATCACTGTTATTGAAGCCCCACGCCAATCTGATTCGATGGTTGAACTGATAAAGAAGTTGAAGCCTCAAGTCGTAGTTACTGGGATGGCGCAATTTGAATCGGTTACTAGTTCTTCTTTTGAGTACCTACTTGACACCACAAGGGAAATTGGATGTCGTCTGTTTGTAGACATATCCGATCAATTTGAGCTATCTAGCCTCCCAAAATCTAATGGGGTCCTGAAATTCCTTGCTAGAACTACTCTTCCCTCACATGCAGCAATTATTTGTGGCTTAGTGAAGAATCAGGTAGGTTTATATTTCCCCTTAATTATTGTTAGAGCATTACCAAAAGATTTCTAGGTCCTGTTTTATCATTGGTTTCTAAGTTACTTGGCGGGTTTAGTTAGCTAGCTTCATAATTGTAATCTCTTTCTTTTTTCAGGTATATTCAGATCTGGAAGTAGCTTTCGTCATATCAGAAGACAAAACTTTCTATAAAGCATTATCCAAAACCATGGAACTACAACAAGGAAATACTGCTCTTATAAGCCAATATTATTATGGCTGTCTTTTCCACGAGCTCCTAGCTTTTCAGCTTGCTGATCGACATCCACCTGCTGAGGTTAGTAGTTTGGCTCTTTTATGATTGCCTAATGGAAAAAGCTCATTAGCCTTTGCTCACCACTGCTATCGCCATTGGATGTAAGTTTAGTTGTAACTATAGCACTTTAAGGTTTTCATCACTGGTATAAGATCTAATCTGGATTTTCTGAAAATGTAAACAAATCAGGAAAGTGAAGAAAAGAGAGAAGACCTGCTTTTTAACTTTGAGTATCTCAATATTACACTCATTTTGGGAAATTTGGCTTTTCTTTTTCTGTGTCTTTAGCCATATTAAATTCTCTAGAGAGAAAATTCTTATGAATATGGAAATTTCTTGCTTTTCAAATGGACTGCAATTGTAATGACTAAAAACCCTAATTCCATCAAAACAAGCGCCAAAATTGACATGGTTTCAGGATGTAGAATCTATGCTTAATCACCATTGACAGGGCTACTAGGACTTGGGGTCTGTCTATTGGGTGGGGCATCAAATCCTAACACTGATTAAGCTAATAATTGAATAATCAGTAGTAATAAAAGGGATGTACCAACAACAAGATATTCTAAATATGAGATGCGTACACTTTCCTACTTTTTAGTTGCACAAGTCTCTTTAACTCTGCCTATATTAGCTGCTTAATTTGAGCACTATGTACTAAAAGTTACCTTCTATACATTCTCCCAGAGGGAAGCCGAGAAGTTGAAAGCATCCAAGATGATTGGCTTTCCTAGCTCCGTCTCCTCGGTACTCAATCATGCAGAGTTATCTGTTACTGATTCAGACAATACTCTGATTCACATGGATGTGGATCAAAGCTTTTTACCTATACCAACTCCTGTCAAGGCAGCCATTTTTGAGAGTTTTGTGAGACAGAACATTGCAGAGTCAGAAATTGATGTGACAAGCAACATTAGACAGCTAATGGAGAGTAGTTATGGTTTCCCAACTAACAGCAATACAGAATTTATATATGCTGATTGCCCTCTAGCTCTTTTTAGTAAATTGGTACTTTGTTGCATCCATGAAGGTGGGACTCTATGCTTCCCTGCTGGCTCAAATGGTAGTTATGTGTCTGCTGCTAAATTTGTGAAAGCAAATATAGCATATATACCTACTAGTCCAGAGGAAGGGTTTAAATTGACACAGGAAACAGTTGAAAGTTTTTTGAAGACCGTCAACAAACCTTGGATTTATATTTCTGGACCAACTGTCAACCCTACCGGGCAGCTTTACCTCAACGAAGAGATAAAGAATATATTATCCGTGTGTGCAAAGTTCGGGGCAAGGGTCATAATTGATACTTCATTTTCTGGTGTGGAGTTCAACTCCAAGGGCTGGGATGGCTGGAATTTGGAGGACACACTAGCAAAACTAAGATCTCAGAACCAGTCATTCTGTGTTACTTTGCTTGGAGGATTGTATCTGAAGATGCTTACAGCTGGAATTAATTTTGGATTTCTGCTTCTAGACCATCCTGCTTTAATTGATGCATTCCACAGTTTTCCAGGTTTGAGCAAACCTCACAGCACTATCAAATACCAAGTAAAGAAGCTGTTGGATCAAAGAGAACGAACAGCAGAACTTTCCAATGCAGTCTCAGAGCAGGAAAATATTCTGGCTAATCGATATAAGCTCTTGAAAAAGGTATATTTTTTTCCTCGTAAGGTTAATTCACATCTATAGATGTTTATTATCACTTCATCTTCTTGTTATTTCTGCACCAGCATTCAAACTTTAGTCATCTGTCATTGTGATTACATTCATGGCTGCATTAAGTAATCATCTTGATTAATAGGCAGTTTATTAGAGCCACTGTGTAGACCATTTTCTCTACAATATGGATTAGGCGTTTCACAAATTGCTCATATGCTGTTGTGGCCAAACCATGCGACTGACTTCTAAAATATTTATATGATCTCTCTCTTTTTTTTTTTAAACCATTTGAAGAAAATTGAAATGGTATTTAGCCTCCATATATGAATTTGTTATCAATGGCTTCCAAGTTTGTAATTCTTGACTATAGTTCTCTCATACAAATGTCCCGATTTATGTGTAACAGACCCTTGAAAGTTGTGGCTGGGACGTGCTTGAGGCTCATTCTGGCGTTTCAGTGGTGGCAAAGCCATCTACCTATCTGGGGAAAACAGTTAAAATCAGCAACGATTCATCTTCATGGGAAGGAAAACTTGATGACACAAATATCAGAGAAGCCATGCTTAAGACCACTGGTTTGTGCATCAATAGCTCTTCATGGACCGGAATTCCTGGTTACTGTCGCTTCACTATTGCCCTGGAAGATGGTGATTTCGAGCGTGCATTAACTTGCATCGTTAAATTTAGAGATATGGTTGGTAAATGAAAGACACTCTAGCCAAGATGTCTAGCACGCCTTTCTCTCTTTTTGCTGTGTTTCACAAGGCTGTGAAATATAAGCTCCATTTCCTGTGAGCAGGAACACCTTTAACACCTGTTTTGCTGCAACTCAGTCATTCTCTAACGCATTTGTATACAGAATTCTCTTTGATGTTTGATTTGAATTCTTGTGTTGGAATTATAAATGTTCCTTCACCAACCTTATTGGGTGTAGGGAAGAGGTATAAGAAAGAAAGAAAAAAAAAGATTTTCGGGGAAATTGATAATCAGAAATCGTACAGTTAGTTCAATATTAATAAGTTGCAATTTCAATCCCGAAATTAATAATTGGAGTTAACAATTATAGATGCTCTGCCCCAATTTGTTTTTTCCTTTTCCTTTTCAAAGTATAAAAGTGCTCATTGGAGGAGATTCACTATTGGAGAAATAACAACAACAATATCATACCTAGTATTCCCACAAGTGGGGTTTGGAGAAAGTAATAGGTGTATCTTCTGTTTTCGATCAACCCTCGGCTCAATATTGGAGAGATTACGGATAAGAAATTAATTTTAAATCTAACGTTACAAGTTACCATCAAGAAGAGATATTAAAACAAATAAAATCACTATGCTGTCGTGGTAAATTATGATTTAAATCATATACTTCTACCGATAAGAAATTTGTATCTCAAATTACCGTAACAGATATCTGCACACTGATTTCTAATATTTGGTATCTTATTTATACTGAATGCTTTTGCCTTTTCAACGTTCTATATTAATTAGGGGTGTTAATGGATATTCGAAAATCGACTAAACCGATCGAACCGTACCGCACCGAATCGATTTTTAGGTTTCTTTTAAAAAAACCGTAGGTTTTTATATAAATCTATAACCGCACCGATAATTAGGGTAGGTCTTTTATTTTATGAAAATAAACCGAAAAAATACCGAACCGTACCGAATAAATTTTACATATAAAAATATATTTATATAATTAGTTTAAAAATAATAATGCATAAATTTTACTTTAGGCCTTGGAATTATGAATTACAAGCCAACAAGTAATTAAACTCAAAATACTAATTCCTAAAACCTATTATGCTACTTCTACTTAAACCAAGTTATTTCAAGTATCTACATTAGCAAAGACACAAAGTATTCTAGCAATTATGAGTAGGAAACTACAATGTATCTAATATGCTTCCTTTCATATAATTTAGATTTATCTTTTTGAATATTTAATCTTCTATAGACTTTATTCTTGAGTCCCAACTTGGTTAATATCTTTCCACTCGTTTGATATATTTTTTTTTAGAATTTGCTTGGTTTCGTTTACGTTGTTGTAGAATAGTTGATGGATCTATACTCTAGCCATCTTTCATTTTTTTAATTCATCACTTAAAACGGTAAAAATATCTAGAGAGTTTTTTCAAGTCCGGTAAAAGAACATATATTTAATGCATTCTACTTCTACTGGTAAAATTTACATGATATTTAAAACAATACCGAAAATTAACCGAACCGTACCGATACCGAAGAGAAACCGACATGATTGGGACGGTTTCAAAAAGTCTAATTTTGGTTATACATAATAAAACCGAAAAATTGGTATGGTACAAATTTTACATAATAACCGGTCGAACCGAACCATTGACACCCCTAATATTAATGGTAGAACAATTAGGGTGTGTTTGGTACGACAAAAAATGTTTTACAAGAATTTGTTTTTGGAAAACAAAGTAGTAAACTTATTCATTTTTTGGTGTTTGGTACGAAAATCAAGAAAAACACTTTTTCAAGAGTATTCATAAATAAATTTGATGCAATAAACATGAAGCCATAAACTTTCGAACCAACAACTTTCCGAACCCACAAATTTCATAAACTTTTGAACCGCAGAACTTTCAAAACCACGAAATTTCGAACGTAAACTTTATAATTTCTATACTCGTAAACTTCGAAACACATAAACCTCCGAACTCATAACTATGAAACTTGTACAATTTTGAACCTGTAAACCGAAAGATGAAAAAAGAAAAACTGAAAATATATTAAAAAAATATTTTTTCCGGGGGCCAGGGGGTGGGGGGGGGAGGCAGAGGCTGGGGGTGCAGAAAAAAAATAAAAAATTGAAAATTACAAAAAAAGTAATAAAAAAAAAATTCTTGTGCGGGATTGGGGTCAGGGGGTGGGGGTGGGGAAGGGTGCAGAAAAACAATAGAAATTTTAAAATTAAAAATAAATACTTTTTTGCGGGGGTGGGAGTGGGTGGGTGTGGGTGGGTTGGTGAGGGTAAGGAATAGGGTGGGGAAAGTTGAGAAGAGTTTTGGAAAATGTTTTCCTCCTTTGGAAAATATTTTCCCCATTTGGAGGAAAATGAGTTGACGAGGAAAATATTTTCTAAAACATTTATACCAACCAAACATGGAAAAATTGGAAAATGTTTTTCTTTCTATCAAACACATCCTTAGTCTGCAACCAAAATACACAGGTAAACAAAGTAAATCCTTAGTCTGCAACCAAAATACATAGGTAAACAAAGTAAAAAATAAGTTGCAAGAAGAGAAAGAAGAAGGATCTTTTTCTTGGTACCCAACCAAACATAACTGAAAATAGAAGACCAAAATTGCAACTAACGAACAAATTCTACCAGATTTCTGGTAGCGTGAAATGGATGGTCAAAATTACAACTCACAAAATCATGGACTACTACTCTAACGTGTCTAACGCTTGTTCTCATATTACTTCCCTCTTATTTGAAAAGTTGGAGTTGGTTCACTACTCTAAAATATGACAACCTAAGGGAAAAAACCATTTTATTCCCTTAGTTTTCCGAATCTTGAATAATCATAATGGCACTTCAGCTGCAGCTTCAGCCAACTATAAAAAATGGAGCTTTTCAGTACCCTTCTGCAATTAGACCTTTTGGGAATAGAAAAAAAATTTCTTTTCAAGCACAAGCCACTCCTACAAGAACCCAGGTACACTTTCTTTGGTCAATCCCAGCCAATTATGATACTGAATTAATATAAAGATTGAATGGTGTATCAGAGGATAATGGAGGGAATTGCAGTAACTGGAGAGGTTGGTGGAGCTGGTGGTGCATACTCATATAGTGCATTAAAAAGATTGGACCAGCTATGGTCTAAAATTTGCTCTTCTTCAACAGGTAATTAAATGTACTTTTAAAAAAACATACCTTTATTCTATTGGAGGAAATGGATAGTGGTACTTAATTTTCCTGTTTGTAGTAGTTGTTGAAGAACCCCAGAAGGTTGTTTCCTCTGTCCCTGGATCATACAAAGATTCTGCGCATGTTGGAAATTTGGATGAAATGTTTGATGTTATTGTTTGTGGAGGTACCTTGGGTATCTTCATTGCCACAGCTTTAAGTTCGAAAGGTCTTCGAGTTGGAGTAGTTGAAAGGAATGTTTTAAAAGGGGTATTGCATTATACTCATTGCCTTAGTGGGATTCAGTTATGCTATTTAGAATTAGGAGTCCAATAATGCTCGACATTTTTGGGAAATTTGATGAACAGAGGGAGCAAGAGTGGAACATATCTAGGAAAGAGCTACTGGAACTTGTTGAAGTTGGCATTTTAACTGAAGATGACATTGAAGAGGCTACCGCTGCCAGTTTCAACCCTGTATGTTCTCTATCCTAGCATTGTGTTATATTTGTGCATAAAATAAGCCTAATTTTGCGAATAACGATTTTGCCTTGACCAGTGTGGACCTACTAATTTTTGTTTGGAAGGCCTATGAAGAACAAAATAGAGCAAAAGAGGGAAAAGTTAAACATCTTAACCATACTGTTGGTCAAGTGTGTAATTTTGAAATGACTTCTGGGATCTCTTTCCTACTAAGGGTCCTCTACTGTTTCCTAGGCATCGTTACTTATTCTCTTTTGGCTTCTGTTTCACTTTGCAGAATAGGTGTGGATTCGAAGGGAAGGGAGACATTTGGGTCCAGGACATTCTCAATCTTGGTGTTTCGTAAGTCTGTTTTGCATACCTTATCCTCTCTGGAGTGTGCACGCCTCCTAAGTTATAACTGTAAAGTTTTACTGTTTTTGCTACTATAAGAACATGAAATGCCTGTTCGTTTGCTTTTAAGTTAATGCACGAGACTTATCCTTCAGCACTATGGGAATTCAGGCATCGGGTAAAATGTAAATGATCACGCATAAGCTTTAATATGAAACTGCGATAGATTTCATATCAGCTTCTTGATTGTTTTGTAAAATTTTCCAAATTACGAAGCAAAAAAAAAAACAAAAAAAAAAACTGAAACAAACAGATGCATTACACAGATAGAACCAAAACGGAGGATTGTCTGAAAGCTTCTTGTCTAATATTTCTAGATCCTGATATAGTTATGTTGAGAGAATTCTTGGAAACACATTGAGTTATGCAGCTATACTGCTCCTATCGGGGCGCATCCTTCAATATCCAACTATCCAATCTTCTTGAAAGATGTATTAACTCTATTCTTTCTTGGAACAGAAGCAGGATCAGAACAAACTGCCAGTTAGGACACCATAAGAGCAGGACGTACACACAAGAATCTTATTGCATCATACTGATGAAAGCAACCAACTAGGTTTAATTAGCATAATGTTTTGAACTGCAAACGGTAGAAAATTGCAGATATAGCCTTTTTTGAAGATATATAGGCAGTCCATAAGCAACTTTAACAACATAATAGGTCCTGCTTGTTTAGGGTTCCCTCATGACTTCCTATTATAGGATTCGAATGGAACAAAATGGATAGTGAGGATTCATATAACCGACAGCTTGGATAGGGGAATAGTTATTGTTGTTGGTTTTTTTCACACTCTCAATGTTATGGAAGATGGAGAATCAGCTATCTTCTACTGTCAATGAAGTGAAGTACTTGTATTGTCGTATGCCACATCTGAACATCATACAAGTTCTTATTATTATAGTTTAGATGATTTTTCTATCACACATAATTTCTTTCTTTAACTATTGTAAAAAACTAGCTCAACATCGTAATTTTTCTTTTATATTTATCTGTTCGTAGGCCAGTTAAGCTTGTGGAGATTATGAAAGAGCGTTTCAATTCCCTTGGAGGTGTCACATTTGAAGGTTACAGCGTCTCTAGCATATCCGTGTATGAGGACTCCACAGTATGCTTACTAACTCATAAATGTGGCTATTTAAATATGCACTTTATCACTGAGTAGCATCCTATGTTAGGAAAAAAGCAATGTATGCCCCTATCTGATTTTTAATTTGGCGATTAAACTCGTGCTTAACCTCAATTACTTGTGCTTGATTTTGCCAACATACCAATTGCCAGAATGAAGAGGCTGAGATGAAAGGACCAAAATCCTAAACACAAGTACACAATTTTTCAAACATAAAAAACACAAGATTCTAGAATTCTTCCGGAGAGAAAATTTTGGAGGTAGTACTTAAGTCACAAAGAGTTAGACGATGAGCTGAGGGATAGTATGATATCTGGGTCTCTTTCAGTCAAAGGGTTTCAAATTAATGTCAAAAGAATGTTGTCAAATGATGTCAGTTATCTTTCTGCTACTATTGACTTCACACTAGATGAGTAAAGTTCATCCAGATATTGCTCTTACTTCTCTTCTTGCAGGTCTTGCAACTAAAGGAGGGAAAGACCATATTCTCGCGTCTCATCATTGATGCAATGGGAAATTTTTCTCCTATTGTAAAGCAGGTGCAGAATCTTTTTCTTAAAGCATACAACTATAACTGTTTCTTTCGCACATGATGTAAAGGTCAGGAGAGGTAAGCCACAGTTAAGGGCCGGTTATGTTGCATCACGATGATACTTTTGGACTGGAAGATGGTAGACTAAAACAGCTCTCCTATTATTCCAACTTAATTTCCCAAAATACCACACACTCTAGGATTACTTGGACCTCGTAATCCTTACTCCGACGCTTTTGATAAACGCTTTCTATACTCTCACTTACTTTCTCTTTAGATTCTTTATTAGTTCATTTCCTAATGTCTTGAACTGGCTCTTATGATTGAAAATTGCTTTAGATTAGATGTGGAAGGAAACCAGATGGTATGTGCCTTGTGGTTGGTACTTGCTGCCGTGGTTTTAAGGAGAACTCTACAAGTGATGTCATATTTAGCAGTGCTTCCATTAAAGAAACAGGCCAGTCAGTAGTCCAATATTTCTGGGAGGTAAAATGATCAAAGTACTTGGAAATCATGCAATGTGAATCGCTAAGATGCTTTAAAATATCTTGCACATCATAATTTGGAAAAATTTTGTGCTTAGCAAATAACAATTTTCTCATGATCTTAAGGCATTTCCTGCCGGCTCGGGTACTAGGGACCGAACAACTTATATGTTCACTTATGTTGATCCTCAACCCGGATCTCCACAGCTGGAAGAGTTACTAGAAGATTATTGGGATTTGATGCCAAAGTACCAGGTAACCTTTGGAGTATGCTATTTGAGTCTTATGTCTGGCATACTTCTGCTTCTCTTTTTCTTACTCTGGAAGATTTAGCTTGTTGATATTCCTTGCAATCGATCTTCTTTAGAAGAAAATTAACCCCTGAAAGATCTGATGTCGGTTAAAAATATCAACCAACGGACTCATGTTATTGCTTTTGTTGTTTGGATTAGCTGTGTAGGTTCAGTGCTTTGAATTCTGACAGTAACTGCTATCTTGTTGTATAAAATCGCTATTTCTCCTTAGTGATCTATTCAACTGCTAATTTCTTCCATTTTTGAACTTGTAGGGTGTATCTTTCGATGATCTGGAAATCTTGAGGATAATATATGGCATTTTCCCAACGTATAGAGACAGGTAACCATTAACTTTAAGTTCTGTGCTTAGGACATGATTTATATCCATAAGATGCTGTTGTTGTTTCACTTGCCACCTAACTTAATTTGTTTTTTCTTCGATAATTGAATAACTGTAGCATCCTTTTTATGTAAGAAAATGAGAGTTGCATCCATTTCCTCACTGCTCAAATATATACAACTCCTTGCGTTTTGACACATGACTTTTGGTATATTTATAAGCTAGGAGTTATTATAAAATAAGTTCTTGGTCGCTTTACTTTCTTACTATTCTGATAATTCTGTTCCCTTTCATTTTGATGGCAGTCCATTGCCAGCAGCTTTTGATCGTATTTTACAGGTGTTTCATCAAACCCTTTAAAGCCATGATACATTGCAATTACATATCAACAGAATACATGAGTTTGAATCTCTACAGTTTGGGGATGCTAGCGGCATACAGTCACCAGTTTCTTTTGGTGGTTTTGGGAGTTTGACTAGGCACTTGGGGAGATTGACTACTGGTAAAAGTTTATCTTATCTTACCTCAATCTAGAACATCTTGCTAATATATGAAACCTTCTTTCAAGAAGAAAAGACTAATAACGCAGATGTCAACCAGCTTTCCTCTTCTAGATATTTGACCAGTTTAATTCAACAAAACGTGTTAGGTTGGTGCTTTGAGGTTTGTAGATCTTAGGACTGCACGTTTCTTTTTCTGAAGTTGTTTTTCTCTATGCTTTATTTGATTCCCTTGTTTTCTCGTTTTCATCCATGATAGAGGGATGAAGAATGCAATAAAACTGTCGATTAGACACTAGTTGCAGCAAAAAGAAGGTTCCCAAGGGAATGGAAAATCATTAGAATACGAGGGGAGAGATTACACTGGTACTTGTCAGCTGCTTTTTATCTGGCATTGCCAGAATGTTTCAAATGCACTACAGCTAATCAATTACTATCAATTTTATCCGTGTCCTGTTGTCAGTGACCCATCCTAATGGACTACCAGCCTTCTAATAAATCTTGAAATGTACTTGGCATTTTGGGCACTAGCTGAAAGAAAATTAAGATTGCAGATTTCTTGTGCTGCTTAATTTTGATCATTACATGCTTTAGCTGTTATCGACGTCCTCTCCTTAACTTTTAACCAGCAAATGAGCGTGTGCATAATAGGTATATTCCTGCTTGGAAAAAGAATATGGCTTCTAGTGCACTGATATTTTTGGTCTTTTCCTTTGGGTACAAGGTATATATGAAGCACTTGAAGGCAATTTTCTAGACTCCAGAAGCTTGTCCTTGTTGAATCCTTACATGGTGAGTTTTCAGCTGATGCATTAACATTTGAATAACTCTACTATCACCATACTTATGTGTTATGTTCTGCAGCCGAACTTGAGTTCTTCCTGGTTATTTCAAAGGGCAATGTCAGCAAAGAAACAGTCCAATGTTCCACCAGATTTCGTCAATGAACTTCTTTTTGCCAATTTCATGAGTATGCAGGTATGCCATCATCATTAGGTAAGGTGGGTTGCTCTGATGGTAAGCACCCTCCACTTCCAACCAAGAGGTTGTGAGTTCGAGTCACCCCAAGAGCAAGGTGGGGAGTTCTTGGAGTGAAGGATGCTGAGGGTCTATTGGAAACAGCCTCTCTACCCTAGGGTAGGGGTAAGGTCTGCGTACACACTACCCTCTCCAGACCCCACTTGTGGGATTATACTGGGTTGTTGTTGTTGTTGTTGATTTTGAGTTCTTTACCCTTTTCTTGTTGTCATCTACTTGCAGAAACTAGGGGATCCTGTCTTGAGACCTTTTCTTCAGGTGAGTTCTCTTATTGTGGTATACGGTTTCTATATCTAGAACTAATTTCCTTTCATCTCAATTGATATAGGATGTTATACAGTTTGGACCTCTTGTGAAAACATTAGGCCTTGTAATGTTAACGAGACCTCAGATTATTCCATCAATATTCAAGCAGGTAAATATATGGCTACCTTTTTTCATTACTCATTTTTTCACCCGCGCCTTGCTCCTTTTTTTCTATTGTAAATGTCATATCCTTCAAGATACGAGTTTCCTAATGGCTTGACTGGGGTGCTCTCCTTAAAGTCCAATGCAACAGCCACCATTTTATGGCTGTTAGATTGTGACAACGAGCTGTATGTCAAATAGTGCTACACACCAAATTATATTCATCTTCTGAATTACTCGCTGTGTTAGTTCCCAACAAGTTTTTCTTTTTTCACATTTATCTAACATCCTTAATTGATACAGGAATTATAAATCCACGAAAAGCATGTAATAACTGAACTACACATTTTTAATGTTCCTGCAGTAAAATATGTTTATTGTTTGCGGCATTGTTTTAAGCATCAAATTGCTTGTTCATGTTGGCCAAAGGCATTATAGATAAACTCACTTAGAAAATACTTCTTTGTACTTTTTTAGGCTGGTGAGAGTAAAAGGGAGTGGTGTCGCAAAGTTGAGATTGTTATGTTTCACAAAAACCTTATAAAACTTAACAAGCTGCAATTTCTCCTTCTGGTCTGACTTTGCGTATCACAAATTCAGAGAAGACACAGAATTCTGTCATCTAAATAGATCAATACGAGTCATTTCACTTTGTGGCAACAGTACTATTCTGATTATATCTAAATGTGTAAACGCTGTGGTGCATCTTAGTGAGGAAGACTAAACTCCAGATGATTTTTCAGGTTGGAATTCCTGTGCTTGTTGACTGGTCTGGACATTTTTTCATGTTGGGATACTACACATTTCTCTCTACCTTCGTCGACCCTGCAATTAGGTAATGAGCTTTTGTAACACACAGTTCCGTTTCGTTCATGATATTTGCATTGTCACTAGATATCGTAGTCACTGACATCTATCATTCTATGTTAGGCCATTGATAGGTTCATTTCCAGCCAAGGTGAGATACGAATGGAAGCGCCGACTTGAGGCTTGGCAATATGGAGCTGGTTTAGACTACAAACTGAGTCCCGCTGGAGCTCATGAGACAGCTAAAACATCAGATCCTAGTAAAGAAACTCTTAGTTCCAATAGTCTTCCATGATTCCAAGCAAACTTTAAGCAGTTGTATAGTATGAAATGCATATGCTATAACTAGCTACGGTAGCCAAGGATTCAGTTCTCGCACTACCTTTATTATAGTAAATACCATCATTCTTTTGCCCACTTTGTTTAGTGAGGTTTGCTTTTATATTTTTGGAAATATTAATTAAACCTTTAGTAATGCCTCATTAATTTCGGATATAACTAATTAAATGAATTTTGGCCTTTAGTTCCCAACTGAATGGTCGAGGTATAATAAGAGTGACAGCCTAGAGATTTCAGTTCAAATCTTCTGACACTTGTATGAATGCGTTTATGCTAGTTGTTTACCCAAAAATTTGGATAACAATTAAACTTATATTGTGGTTTTAAGGACATGTGATTTCACTCAACACTAATTGATAGATATGAAGATAAATGACAGAATTGGATTATAAGTAAAGCAAACCAGTTGTTCAGACACAACTTCAGCCCTCGAGTTGAAGTACTCTCGAACTGATAAGTGCTAGAACAGTAGGAAAATAGAGTAAACTGATGAATAATAATGTAAGTGAGAAAGAAAAAATTGTATTGCTTTAATCTCAGTGAACAATGATGCGTTACAAATGATTAGAACCCCCCTTTATATAGCAGATGAATTCTACTTATGGTATAACTCCAATTATAGAAGAAAATCACGTAATTAGCTAATTAACCGCTTCTAATTTGATCTGTTCCGAGATTTACGCCGTGATCCTCGACCAGCCACGGATATCTCGCTCTTCCGTCATTAGGCCATCTCCGATATCACTCGGTGCCTGTCTTTCTTGGCTTTGATTGTTACCAACCTCAATCTCGAAAGAGACTTCAATCTCGAACCCGATGCCTAAGCTTCATGATTTAGTCGAAACCGACCTTCGACACAACATTCCTGTCTCGATCAAATAGTAAAATCGGGTGGCCCCGCTTTCAACTGTATACAGATAGTCCCTTCATTTTTTGGAGTGTAATGACAAGAAACGAATTGAGCCTTCGATTTTTCGGACCTCGACAAATTGTGACGTCATCCCCTTGACGTAAGTGATGGAAGTGACCGAAACGTCGCGTCGGTACAGTTCCCAAAATCATTAATGAGCGTAAGTTGGTGATCGGCCACTAATGTTGTTGAATCGTCGCCGTAAATCCATAAATAGGCCTTCTCCGTATTGAATCAAACTTTACTTTCACTTTCTTCTAATCTTCTAAGTTTTACCTCTCCCAAGTTCTTCCCTTTTACTAATCTTCAGGTTTCACCGCCAATCTTCAAACACCAACTCTTACTACTTTCTTCTTTCCTCAAACTCGTAAAAATGGCGAAAACATCCAAAACAGTTCCCCAAAAGGAGAAAGTTTCTTCTTCACGGTCGGCCAGTGACAAAACGCCGATTGATCCACTCCCTAGGAGTGCGTTCCTGGCCCGTGTATCCTTAAATACGATTTCATTATCATGAAACCTTCCTCGGTCCCTGATCGATGCGAGAATGTGTCGAGGTACATTTGCTCGATAATTGTGGGGTACCTCGAGCAGATTAAGAGAGACTGCAATTGGGGGGACAAAGTGGTAGTGATTCCATCCCCTAAAGAAAGTATTACTACTCACGTGGGAGGGTATCTCAGTGTTTACACTTACCCTTTCACGCTGGGGCCCCTCGACCCTATCATCATCGGCTTCTGCCGTCAATACCAGGTGACCTTAGGCCAAATCCATCCTTCCTTTTGGCAAATAGCCATCATGCTTCGATTCTTTTCTAGCAAAGCCGAGGGGATGCCATTCACCCTCGACCATCTCATCGGATTGTACATCCCCCGTATCTATCGAGGGTTGATTAAAATCCATCATCGGGAAACCAAGGTGTTGTTCTCGAGTATTGATGAGGACAAAGATCGGGGCTGGATGGGTAGATTCGTTTGAGTGAATACCTCCGACCTCATCCCGACAGAGAAGATGCCATTTCCTGAGAAATGGAACACAAAGTGTAAGTATTACTTCACTGTTAGTTTCCATGTATAATTTTTTCCTCTGCCTTTTCTCATTAATGCCTTCATTTTGTAGTAGTTGCTTGGATGCCTCGTGCGATCCCCGACCTCGAGAGCTGGGTCCGAAAACTAGCCTCGACCTCCACTTACTCAGAACATTGTTGCCGCAACTTAGCAAAAGGCCGATGGGAGGCCAAGAATCATGGTAAGCTCCCTTTTATTTTGTGATCTTTGAAAACTTTGTTATTTTGCTGCCGATGAATTGTTTTCCGTTGTCGCATACGATTTCGGCAGGTATCCCGAATCGGCATATGATGTGATCGCAGATGAAGTCTATAACTTCTTTTGCTCTGACTTTCTCGAAGGCCTGTTCTTCAGCCCACTTAGAGAAATAGTCAGTCATAAATAGAATGAATTTAGCTTTACCTGGAGCTGATGGCAGAGGGCCAGCGATATCCATTCCCCATTTCATGAACGTCCATGGGGATAGGACTGAATAAAGTTGCTCTCCGGGCTGGTGGATCACCGGTGCATATCTTTGGCACTTGTCGCATTTTCGAACAAACTATTTAGTATCCTTTTCTATATTGACCCAATAGTATCCCGCTCTGATGACTTTGTGAACTAGTGATTCGGCACCGGAATAGTTTCTGCAAGTACCCTCGTGAACTTCTCGTAGGACGTCGGTGTCTCTCGGGCCCAAACATATTGCCAACAGTCCATCGAACATCCTTCTGTATAATGTTCCATCTTCGGGCAATGTGAATCATGCATCCTTTGTTCGTAGAGTCCTCGATTCCTTAGGGTCCGATGGGAGCTTCCCGTTTTTTAGGTAGTCGATATATTTATTCCTCTAATCCCAAGTTAGGCTTGTGGAGTTTATTTCGGCATGGCCTTCTTCAATCACTGACTTCGAAAGTTGTACGACAGTCCCCGAGCTAATTTCGTCATCTTCGACGGATGACCCCAAATTTGCGAGGGCGTCGGCTTCACTGTTCTGTTCTCGAGGCACATGTCGTAGGGTCCATTCTTTAAACCGATGTAGCGTTACCTGCAATTTGTCCAAGTACATTTGCATTTGATCCTCTCAAAGGTTCTGTTGACTTGGTTTACCATAAGTAGGGAGTCCCATTTTTCCTCGATGACCTCTGCTCCCAAGCTTTTATCTAGTTCGAGACCTGCAATCATGGCCTCATACTCAGCCTCATTGTTAGTCAACTTAGAAGTTCTGATAGATTGTCTAATTGTATTGCATGTGGGCGGATTCAAAACGATGCCTAGACCGGACCCTTTTACATTCGAGGCGCCATCTGTAAAAAGAGTCCACACCCCCAAAGATGTACTCGTTTTTAACAAAAGTTCCTTTTCGACCTCGGGTACGAGGGGTGGCGTGAAGTCGACCACGAAGTATGCTAAGATTTGAGACTTGATGGCCGTTCGGGGTTGATACCCGATATCATACCCACTGAGTTCGATGGCCCACTTAGCCAATCGACTCGAGAGTTCGGGCTTATGTAAAACATTACGAAGAGGATAAGTGGTGACCATACAAATTGGGTGGCATTGAAAATATGGTTTTAGTTTCCTAGAGGCGCTTATTAGAGCAAGCGCTAATTTTTCTAAGTGTGGGTACTGGGTCTCGGCCTCACCAAAAGTTCGACTAACATAGTAAACAGGAAATTGCGTACCTTGCTCTTCTCAAACAAGGACACCACTTACCGCGACTTCCGAGACTGCTAAGTATAAGTAGAGTTGTTCGTCTAATTTCGAAGTATGAAGAAATGATGGGATCGAGAGGTACCGCTTCAATTCTTCCAACGCTTGTTGGAATTCCCGGGTCCAAGCACAATTGTTCTTCTTTTAGAGCAACGAGAAGAACCTGAGGCTTCGATCTGAAGATCTCGAGATGAACCGGCGTAATGCAGCTATTCGTCCTATTAATCTTTGTACGGCCTTAAGGATGTCCATGACTGTGATGTCTTCAATTGCCTTGATTTTATCGGGGTTGATTTCGATCCCCTGATTTGACACCATAAAGCCTCGGAACTTGCCCGAACCGTCCACACTTCTCGGGATTGAGTTTCATGTTGTATTTACTCAATATGTTTAAGGTTTCCTGCAAATGTGTTAAATGGTCCTCTGCGTGCAGGGACTTAACTAGCATATCATCAATATATACCTCCATTGATTTACTTATTTGTTCACTAGGCGTTGGTAGGTAGCACCAGCATTTTTTTGTCTAAATGGCATTACGTTATAACAATATGTTCCATATTTAGTAATGAACGAAGTCTTTTCCTGATCCTCCGGGTTCATTTGAATTTGATTCTACCCGGAGTAGGCGTCGATAAAACTAAGGATCTCATGGCCGGCCGTGGCATCGATCATGCGATCGATATTCAACAGAGGAAAAGAGTCTTTGGGACATGCTTTTTTTAAATCTTTATAATCTACGCACATCCTAAGTTTGTTCCCCTTTTTAGGGACTACAACTACGTTTGCTAACCATTTGGGATATTTTACTTCCCAAATGGACCCTATTTTGAGAAGTTTGATTACCTCGTCCTTGATGAATGCATGTTTTACCTCGAACTGAGACCTTCTCTTTTGTTTCACCGGTCTAAACTTTGGGTCCAGGCTCAATCGATGTGTTGTGATCTCCGGTGGGATCCCTGTCATATCTAAGTGGGACCAAGCAAAATAATCCATATTATCAATAAGAAATTTAATAAGTTTTTTTCTGAGTTCGGGGGTTAACCCCGTACCTAGGTATACCTTTCGATTAGGTAGGTACTCGATCAATATAACATGTTCCAGCTCTTCGACCATTGATTTGGTGGCGTCGGAATCTTCGGGGATAATGAAGGATCGAGGGATCCAGTAGTCGTCGTCCTCTTCTGTTCCCTACTTTTCTGACTAAGTCGAGGCTGGTGGTTGTGGTTGTTATTTATCCTCATGTTTTACTTTGTCCTATGATACCTTTGTTGACTAAAGCGTCGATATCGGTATTACCTCATCAACCGCGAACATTTCTTTTGCATCGTGTTGTTCCCCATATACTATTTTCACTCCATCCGGCGTTGGGAACTTCAGCATTTGGTGAAGAGTTAAAGGGACTTCCCTCATATTGTGAATCCAGGGTCTTTCGAGCAGGGCGTTGTATCTCATATCGCCCTCGATTACATGGAACTTGGTTTCTTGAATAGTCCGAGCCACGTTTACCGGTAAAATGATTTCACCTTTAGTTGTTTCGCTGGCCATGTTGAAACCATTCAAGACCCGAGTTGCGGATACGATTTGATCTTGTAGGCCAAGTAAGGCTGGGAATATATCGGGTATAACCGATAGCCTGAACCAAAAAAAGCTTATTAGGGTATCGATATCAAGTTATTGGGTTAACGGTTCGGTAACGGTTTTGTATTTTTTCACTATTAGATTATCGATTTGGGCCACGGATTGCCCAATTTCTTAACGGGTTAACCGATAACACAATAAGATTTAATAAAATTAGGACTTTACCCTTAAGTATATAAATACATCTAGGTCTTCATTCTTCTTTTTCCTCCCAATTTTCCCAGTCGCATTCAAGATTGAAGTTTCACAGTTCACTCTTCAGACTCTGATAAATTCTTGAACAGTTCTTCTTCAAAATTCAAAGTACAACCACATTCTTAGCGTAAGTTTGTATTCCAAAATTACTTCTTTCTTAAGAAGAAGTTTCGTTCCTTGCTTTTGAGTTTTACAGTAGAGTTCGATAATAAAAATATAGGATTTTTGATTGTTTTCGATTCTTTATTTTGTGCTCATGTTTTAGTACTATGTTTGTATTTGTTAATTTTAAGGTGAAATTTTTAGTACTACTTTGTATTGTTATTAATGTACTTGGACAACTGTTGTTGAAGAATTAACATTATTTCAGTTGTGTTTGGACAACTGTTGAATTACTAGTACTCTTATTGCTCTTGCTATAATTGGACTCTAGAAAATGATATTGATCTCTTGATTATGGTTTGGTAGGAAACCAAAAAATCGTAATTTATGTTCTTGTTAACTAATATTTCCAGTGATTGGAGATGGAATGCTTGTGGAGTTGTAGTATCAATTTTTGAGATTGCACAGATCATGAATTTGTCAAAATGAAACATGCTTCAAATATTTGTTGTGGTTAGAACGCATAATTGGGTAGTATACAATATGTGAATTCTTCTCTTTTTTGCTTAACTCGAGTGAATTGTCTTCTCTTTTTTGCTTAACTCTAGATTGGGTTATCTTATCGGGTAAACCGATAACTGAACCATAATGATCGATAACCGATTAATTGATAACCGATAACTAATATCTTATCGGTTTGGTTAAAGGTTTATCACATTTGTAAACCGATAATATTCATAACCGAACCGAACCGACCGATGCCCACCCCTAAGGCCAAGCTGCTCCACGACCCTCGATCGGATAATGTTTGCCGATCCCTCTAGATCAATTAAAACACGCTTAACTTGAATTTTATTCATAAAGATAGAAATTACCAGAACGTCATTGTAGGGTTGAGATATTATTTCTGCCTACTCATCGTTGAATGACACGGTGCCTTCTGGCACATAATCTCGGGTCCGTCTTTCCCTAGTAATTGATACTTTAGTGCGTTTGAACACGGGCCCTTGTGGAATATCGACCCACCCACGATCATATGGATCACATGTTGTGGCTCTTCCTATTCGTTTTTCCTGTTGCCGTCCCTTTCTCTGAAATGGTTTTTGGCTCGATCGCTTAAGAACTCTCGAAGGTGTCCCTCGTTGAATAGATAGGCTACCTCCTCCCTCATTTGCCTACAGTCTTCGGTTCTGTGGCCATGTGTATCGCGGTACTTGCATATTTGATGGGTGTTTCTCTAGGAAGGATCAGTTTGAAGGGGCTTGGGCCATCTAGTGTCTTTGATTCTCCTAATGGCAGACACAATACCTGATGCGTCGATTTTGAAGTTGTACTCTGATAATCGTGGTGCCTCTGTGGGATCGGCATGCTTATTGAAACCACTCTTGCTCATGAGTCCTTGAGAACTCTGTCCTCAATCGCCCCTTCGATCATTACGAATGATATTGCGTCCTGGGCCATTGTTTCTGCGATCTGTGTCGTACGACTGATATCGGTCTCTGTTCGACCGAGGTTCCCTATCGATATCCCTCTGATTCTGCCTACGGGCCTGTCCGGATATACGGAACCGGAAGGGGTTCCCAATTGGTCATCCTCGACTCTAATCTTTGACTGGTACTGATTATGTACATCGGCCCAGGTTACCACCGGATATTCAATTAGATTCTGCTTCAGTTGGCGTGATGCCACCGAATTCCGTTCGTTCAACCCCTGAGTAAAGGCTTGAACAGCCCAATCGTCTGTGACCCGTGGTAATTCCATGCGTTCCATTTGGAACCGAGACACGAATTCCCTCAGCATTTCGTTATCCTTTTGTTTCACTTTGAAAATGTTTGATTTTCTCGTCACAACCTTTATTGCCCCTGCATATGCCTTTACGAAAGAATCTGCAAGCATGACGAATGAGTCGATGGAATTCGGTGGTAGATTGTGGTACCAGATCATTGATCCATTCGATAGAGTTTCTCCAAATTTCTTCAATAGAACAGATTTGATCTCATCATCTTCCAAATCTTTTCCTTTTATGGGGCATGTATAGGAGGTGACATGCTCATTGAGATAGGTGGCCCCATAGTACTTAGGGATTTCTGGCATACGGAATTTCTTCGGAATGGGCTTCGGAGTCGCACTTGGGGTGAACGGCTTCTGCACAAACTTCTTTAAGTTCATTCCTTTTAAAATCAGCGGTGCCCCCGACATTTGGTCAACCGGAGAGTTGTACGTCTCTACTTTCTTATCATTTGCCTCAATTTTCTTTTCTCCCGATTCAATTCGTTCGGTGAGCTCCTCGAGAATTTTCATAACGGCAGGGTCAGTCTCCGATTCATTGGCATTTGACCTTTCTGGCACTGGTTCGATTCGGCGGGTGACTTCCGGTTCGACCCCACTCGGTGCTGATTTTGTAGGTGTGCAATAGCGGCTTGTTGAGCCTATAACATCTCGAATATTACTTGGAGTCTGACTCCTCTATCTCCCCCTGTATTGGTAAAAAATATAGCCTCATACGTGTACAAATTTTGGATGACTCAGCCAACCAGATGGACTAAATAAAACATCACACGTGGACACGGGATAAAAAGGTACGATCAATACAAGGAATTAGCCACGGAAAGATCATCAAAGAAGAAGAGACACGGTCACAACGAATCCGGACGCAATAATGGGCCGATTCGAAGATCAACAATCAATGTCTTGTACGTTATGTAACTCCTAAAATAACAGTTACTATTCATCATTGTAACGCCTCATAAATGTAATAATTAAGCATTAAATAGGCTATCATGACAGAAATACAAACGTTGTACTAGGAGAACATCCCTATAAAAGGGATAAAAAATGTAACAAACGGGATCATCTGATTTCTGGGATACTAAGCTATTTTATTCTTTATATATTGCTCTCGAAATTATTGCTACTTTATTATTTATTTTACTAATTCGATTATCAGTAACCCGAGTTTTATCCTAAATTAAGCTTTAGTCAAAAGATCTTATTTTTTGGTTAAACAAATTGGTTCCGTTACCGGGAATCTGATAATCATCATTTTCGCTACCAATTGATATCCTTAAAATCATGTCGAATCTCAACAACAACAACGTCAGCAACAATGACGATAACAACCAGCAAAGAAGTGAAACCCCAGTTTCAACTCCTCATCGAGGAACTCCACGAGCTTCGAGGGAACCATCTCCTGAAAGAGCTAACAATCGTAACAATAATGATTCCAAAGGTTCGAACCATATATGGGTTCGACAATTCAACAGTGATAACTAAATGTGAGATTGAACTCAACATTTACGCTGAGGGAGTCATAAAAGATGCAAAATTCCAAGTCATTAACATGGAAATGGCTTACAACGTCATCCTCGGAAGACCATGGATTCATGATATGAAAGCAGTTCCATCTACTTTACATCAAGTAATAAAATTCCCTTCCAAATGGGGAATAAGGCAGATCAAGGGTGATCAGCAAACCTCGAGGAATATTAATTCAATAACTCTTAACAATAAAAGAGATGCGGAAGAAACAA